>JBAJFG010000175.1:0-303186 GCA_037903475.1 Ancylostoma caninum | reverse complement strand
ACGCACTATATTGCACAAAAAACTTACTTTAGAAACTGTGCACCATTGATTCAAAACTCAATAACGGCAAAAACCGTTTTCCTTTTGCTGGGGTGGCTGTGTGCCTAACGCACTATGCGCTTAAGGCACTACGACCCCACACTCTAATCGCGATAGTAAGGCGGCACTTGAGGCATTCTAAGGCTGTCTAGTCGAACTTGGAGAGACAATTGCAATGAAAGAGAGACTTCCAAGGTTGCAACTTTGAACGAATGCTTCGAGAACAAAGACTCTCACCATGAAGCGAATCCAGCAGACGAACTAGGGTACGTAGAAGTGGCATCTGTTCTTGATCAAAGACATGTCATTGCCCGACTGTTTCGTCTCGTGGTCAGTCAATTGGAATTGCTAGATAGGTTCTATTTAAGCAAGCATCCTCCCAGTGCGCCTCTCCTCCAGGCGAATTTGACAGGAAGTAAGACCAAGTCCATCTGCAACCCTTGTTCATCGTAGGAAACAGGTATGGTCATTTGAGCCACTGTAGCCAATTCTTCGACCCTGCGTCTAGGACGACGAAGGCCTTCAAGCAGATTGCTTGGAGCGCCTCATCCCGAAACAACAAAGAAACGCCACAACGTCGATACCAATCTCCTACCAGCCGCCGCCCATGAAGCCGAGGAGGGCCAACCGTTCGCCCAGCAAAAGTTCAGCCCATATCGTCATACATCTACAATGCTACATTGGTGTGGAGCAAATCTTGTATGACTGCAATAGCTTGAACCACTACATTGTGGTTAGAAGTATCAGCGACATTGGGATGTTATGACCACAACGAGATCCACTTTTGTGTTCCTAAACGTTGTTAAAGAGGAAAGATGCATACCTACTTCCCACACATTTCGATTTCTTTTTCCTTTCATTTAGACGTCTATAGGGTTTGGAAACGATAGCTAGTCCAACGTTTCGGCAGTAGCGTCTGATGCGACAACGAGCGACAAATAATATATCATTATCAAGCACTACTGCGTGCTGTCAATTTCGAAAATCTCTGCAATTCCATCTTCTCCCATCTAGCAGACAGATTCTTTATTTTAATTTTACTCTTTCAAGGGCAAACTGATTTCGTAGAAGTGATTACTCAGTAGTAGTTATTCTATCGGAATTATTCGTTTTCAGAGAGAAACTACAGCTGTCAATACTCGCTGGAAATTTTGAATTCAGTCAAGTTTGAGACGCGAGCAGTAAATGAATAGCAAGTACCGTGAGAACTTGCATGAGCTCACGTCGGGGCATGTAGCTGGGGAAAAGTCAGCAAATGTCTCCAGGCAGTTCCTAAGCCCCGGAGTGGCAAACATATTCCTTCCAGTGGCACGAACTTATTTTCTGTTCCTCCTGCGTCTTAGTAAAGTTCGCATATTATACTTCGTGGCAAAGTTTTCGCTATATCTCAAGCAGGAAAGACCGAGCAGGGAAGAATTGTTTTATCCAAGCATCTGCCTGGTTACGTTAATGTTCTGTTTTCCCTCTCACTCGAAGTTCGCCCCAAGGAAAGGCAGTGAGAGAAAAAAAGTAGTGCCTCACCCAATCTAAGGACCGAGATTACGAGAATTCCAGAATTTCTACACCAAAGTTCAACTTTAATTTGAACTGTTGGGAATGCTTGCTAAAAGCCAACGATAAACACAAGAAACTGAAAGTAGGCTGATAAGCTGAAGGTGGGCTTGAATTCTCATCTCTTTCATGAAGCAAATGTGGATCACCATCAAGACCTCTGCATCTGCTTTCTGCAAGCTAGGCAAAGATTTTTAAAGACTCGAAGCGATGTATCAAAGTTGAAGTAAGGCGTAATTTATACTAGATGAGCGCGGTGGACGAGTGTGCGTCTATACGATGAAAAGTAGCCCAGCCACAGCCTTCGCGCAGCTCAGAGAACCACGCGTTTGCGGCTTCGTGGCTTCCTTGCGGCTTCTTCATTGAGGGTACGAACGCTGCGTTGCACCACTGTTCAAACCGACGGATGCACGAGTCTGATACGCACCCAAACCTACCTACTATAAATTGCCCTCAAGTTTCATATTAAATGCGCTCAACTAGTAACAACCTCCTGATTCCACCTGTTCCGTTATAAGTGGGTGGTTGCTCGCACGGAAACTATCAAATAATAACGCAATGACTCATGAGGCGTGCAGTAATTTCCTCTAAACTGCTTTCAAACAATTCAATTCGAAGCGATGCTCTCCAGTAGAACTACTAAAAATCTATATATAAAACATAGAAAACGCTTACGACACTTTTTTTCAAAAATATGACAGCGCGCGTCCAAATTCAAACGATAGGAATGCATCAGTAAGCAAAGTGGCGAAGAAGGGGGCTTGGAAACATGGGACATCATCCGAATAGATCGGAAGGCCTAGCACACTGTTCACCGGATAGTATCTATCCGAGTATCGATTTATCGATCGATTTTATCGATTTTCCTCAGTCTAACTCCAATCCGGATTGAAACGGGCAAACTGAGGTTTCTCACCACGCTGATCACGAATGTGATGGACACTTTGCACGGCGTGGTCGTTGATTTATTGATTCTATCAATTTTTCGCAAGTTATGCTGCAGGCGTGACGGAACCGTACCCAAAGGATTTTCCACCACGCTGATGATGGCCATCTTGCACAGCCACCATCGAACCATTACGGTGTTCCGGCCTGTTATGCAGTTATTAGAGTTTGTACACCACCGATTCATTGTTCACAGGGGTTGTCTGGCATGCGGAACATGAGCAAAGGCGTGAGCACAGTAAATACTTGAATATACGTTGACAAAATCAGTGAATCACTATATGCGCGCGAAATGTTCCTTAGTCACGCCAATTATATGGGCCTTCAAGGCAATCCATGCAGTTATTCATTTATTTATAATGTTTATGAAAATTATTGTGCCACAAACTGAGTAAGCCTATATTTCAACCAGTTTGACAAACCATTTTTAACATCAAGCAACACGTCTTACTCAACCTGGCGTAAACGGCAGCGTCCCTGATCTTCGACTGTTGATGAAGGGTGAAACTCCGTATTCCAGCACTCACTTGCGTGAGGCGGGTTATTCCTAGCAACATCCTCTCGATGGAGCGTTCGACGACGCTGACCCCATTCTCATCCAGCTTGTGCAACTCCAACGTTTTTGGGGTGTACTTCAAAGCAGGGAGAACCGTTCTGTTGAAGAGGTGGACACGGAGCCCGGTGTTCTTCGTCTTCTTAACTACGTCTTCGATGCTCTTGTAAGCTCCCCAAGCCGCTCGCTTCCTCCTGCCCAGCTCTGGGGCGAGGTCGTTCACCATGTTGATTTTCCGACCTAGGTATACGTAGCTGGAGCATTCGGATATGGTCGTTCCGTTGAGCGAGAACGGGGCATTCGGGACCCATCCGTTCTTCATGAACATCGTCGCCGTCAGGTTCAAATGGAGACCAATCTTTCCATATGCGTCGTCGAAGTCGACCAGTGTCTGTTCCGCTTTGCTGATGGTTGATGCTATGAGGACGATGTCGTCAGCGAAGCGGAGATGGTTAAGTTGCCGGCAATTAACTTGCACTCCCATGTTATCCCATTCCAATTTCCGCATGACATCTTCGAGAATGACGCTGAATAGTTTTGGCGACACGATATCGTCCTGCCGAACCCCTCTTTTGACGTCGATGGTGATGTCGTAGTAGAATGGAGAAATCCTCGGCGTGAACTTGATGTAGAGCTCACGAAATATCTTGATGTAATGAGTAGGTATGTCATGGTTGCCCCAGGCCTCCAAGACCGTTTTTGTCTCAACAGAGTCGAAGGCTTTCTTCAAGTCGATGAACGTGAGGGGCATCTTATACTCTCGCGATACTTCGATGAGTCTAGTGACTGTATGTATGCCATCGATCGTATTGAATCCTTTTCGAAACCCTGCCTGCTCGCACGGCTGTCTTTCATCTAGTGTCCTATCGATCCTGTTTAGGATCACTCGCGTGAAAAGCTTATAAACGACGGACCAGTAGGCAGTTGGGGCAATAATTGCCAATGTCCTGCGGGTCTTCCTTCTTGTACAGCATCACGATCCTGCTGGTCTTCCTTTGGTTAAGTACCTTGCATTCCGACAGGTACCGCATGAAAAACCTAGCAAAGGTGTGATAAAAACTGGCTGTAGGTTCTTCAGATGTTCCGGTCGAATCCTGTCGGGGCCCGGTGCTACACGATTCATCACCGACTTGATTGCATATCGGTTTTCGGAAGAGAGAACCGATGGGACAACATATCCATCCTCCTTAAGATGACATTGAGGGAAATGGACGTGGCTATTGAAGAGATCCGAGTAGAAATCGTAGATGACCTTTCCCATCACTTGTCTTGATGAAGAAATTGTTCCACCCGGGCGCCAGAGGGCGGACATTCTGGTCTTGAGATTGGCGAAGTCTCTGCGGGCGCTGCGGACGCTTTTCCCTGCCTCTGCGGCTTCGGCCAACACTTCTTCGTCTCTCCTTGAGGTCTTCTTTTATGGTTTCTCTGCACCGTTTTGCGAGCTCGAACGTTAGTGGTAGTTGTCTGGGCTCTCGCGGGTCCACGCTGGCTCCACACTTCGTTGGCAGCCGCGTCTTCCCGAAAGCCGGCTAACGATGTGAAGAGATCCCAGTTGATGACGGGTTTGGAACTCCTCCTCTTAAACTTCGCGGCTTTCTCTCCTTCGCCTGAGAAGAAGAATATTGCACGAAGGAGGCGATGGTCTGATCCGGTGTAGGACTTCGGTACAACACCGACATTGGTCAGGCAAAACCTTCGATTGACGATGATGTGGTCAATTTCATTACGGTACTCTCCACCGGGTGACTCCCACGTACAGCGTAGGGAGGTTGGATTCTGAAATTGTGAGTTACTATGGATGGTCTTCGTCTTCATGATGAACTCAGACAGCCTCTCTCCCTGTTCGTTCCACTGCAGGTCATGGGTACCGATGTGAAGAACCTCAGGCGTTTTTATAGGGCCAATTTCTGAAGTCGCCAACGATGACCTTGTAGAATGTGTGGTCTTCCCTGTGGAACTTGCAAAATCTATTAAACAAAGCGCCGTAAGGGAGCTAGAGCGGCTAGAGATACGGGGCGGCACTCATAGACACTGCAATCTTCAGGCGCAGACTGTGTGGCGAAATGGCCGATTTCCATGGACGCAGACACGTTCGCTTCGGGACCCGAAATTACGTCACTGCTGGCTCTCCCGCATGCACAGGATGGTGATTTCATCACCTTCGCTGGCGGTCTCGCCGCATAGGAGTGAGGGAGTGTTTCCGAGCTTTCAGGCTGCACAATATACGCAGCAGGAAAACCAGCCTTCCACTGATGCGACGCTGAGTGCACTTGCAGGAAGAGATGGACGGGTGCTATGCAGGCTGCCGCGTCTCGGAAGCTCGGAAGGGTGGACCTACGCGGTCGCCTCATCTGGTGGGTGCTATTACCGCATCGCCTCTAAATAGGAAGGCATTACATTGTAGATCCAATCAACTAAATACGGATACGGGTCCACCGATGGAGAAAGGGCCCGCCGTGGCCCAGTGCTGTGGGAAACGCCATGAGGTGGGTCCACCGATGGAGAAAAGGCCCGCCTGGCCCAGTGGTGCGGGGAACGCCGAGGCACGGGTCCACCGATGGAGAAAAGGCCCGCCGTGGCCCAGTGGTGCGAGAAACTCCATGACACGGGTCCACCGATGGAGAAAGGTCCCGCCGTGGCCCAGTTCTGTGGGGAACGCCATGACACGGGTCCACCGATGAAGAAAGGGCCCGCCGTGGCCCAGTGATGCGGGGAACGCCGAGACACGGGTCCACCGATGGAGAAAGGGCCCGCCGTGGCCCAGTGCTGTGGGGAACGCCATGACACGGGTCCACCGATGAAGAAAGGGCCCACCGTGGCCCAGTGCCGTGGGGAACGGCAAGAAACGGGTCCACCGATGGAGAAAGGGCCCGCCGTCCCAGTGGTGCGGGGAACGCCGAGACACGGGTCCACCGATGGAGAAAGGGCCTGCCGTGGCCCAGTGCTGTGGGGAACACCATGACACGGGTCCACCGATGAAGAAAGGGCCCACCGTGGCCCAGTGCCGTGGGGAACTCAATGACACGGGTCCAGCGATGAGAACGGGCCCGCCGTCTCCCAGTGCTGTGGGGAACGCCATGACGTGGGTCCAGCTATGGAGAGAAGGCCCGCGAGGGCCCAGTGGTGCGGGGGACACCACTATACGGGTTCACTTTAGTGTCGAGAATGACAGGATGCGAACCCGCCCCTGGAGAACGGATTCGGCTTGTCCTAACTGTGAGGAACGCGCCAGAATGCGGGCGCTCTGATGGAGGAAGGGCCGCCGTGGCCCAGTAGTATGAATAACACCATGATACGGGTCCGCCAACATAGGATTGGTCCGCTGTGACTCAGTAAAGTGGAGAATACCAGGATACGGCTCAGGCCTAATGTGTGAAGATGGCGCCAGAATACGGGTCCACCGATGGAGGAAAGTCCGCTGCGGCCCAATAGTGTGAAAAACACTCGGATACAATTTCGCTTTGTCCAATAATGTGGGCAGGATACAGTTCCGCCGATGTACGGCAGGATATAGTTCCGCCGATTAAGAACGCGTCTGCGTTGGCCCGATAGTGAGGAATACGCACGAATACGCCATACGATGGGGAACGAACTTCTCATTCGCATACTCAACTCATAAGAAGGACTTCATGTTTGGGCCCATTGGAAGATTTGTTCTGCTTCTTTTATACATAACTTATAAGAATGTTTTTGAATTTAAGCTCAGTTGATGATTAATTTTGCTTATTTGCTAATTTTCTAAGCATTTTGCACGTGTGGAGCTTTTGCACATGCCTCAAGTGGCTGCCCCACCCCACTTTCTAGCGTCCCGAAGGGGCGCTAGTATATAGAAGGCCTCAATATCCTCTTCGTCGTAGCTGGATGTTGGAGCGTAGGCGACGAAGATTGTCAAGGCCGGTAGTGATCCACATCTTCTCAACCGCAAACGTCCGATTCGGGTTGTTAGCTGTTCGAATGAGTCGATGTTCATGACCAAGTTCGTGTTGACGAGGACACCGACTCCACCAACTCCTCTACTGTCGCAGGCTCCAAGGAACAGCTCTTCTCCAGTGTCGAAGGTGGCATTCAGTGGTCGGTGTCTCCTCGTCTCGGTCAGTCCGATGACGTCGTACCTGATCTTCCTGGTGCGGATTATCAGTACTCCGATGGGAAGCCTTGCGTGCGTTGAAGGTACAGACCGTCATCATAGTCCTTCTGGTTCTAGGCAGCCTAGATAACTTCTCGGACCTCGTCCCCGTTGGCGCTGAAGTACCAGTGACTCTTCCGAGATCAGGGGAACACTCTCTATTATTGCTGTGTCGAGCTTGAGAGAAATATAACTCCACAAGAGATAGCTTGTTAGGCCTATTCCCCCTGTGGGGAGCTGGGTAAGATTTCAGCGGTAAGCTAGCTGGGCTTCCCGGATGTGGACGATGGAGCTTATTTGTAGGAGGAACTCCGAACCGCCTCCCTTGTACCTCCCAGTCACTTGAATGCAGGGCTTTTGGTCGGATAGATGTGCAGGATACAATCTGCAGACACGCAAGCACATCCATGCACGCATGCATGAAAATGTCCACGCGCTGACAGAAGGTATAGATCGTTCCGACACTGCAGAGACAGGGAGTCCATCCCCTGAATCCACCCGCGTCTCAGGGCAGGCACAAGGTCGCGTTTGGTCAGCGATTAGCCCCCTTTCTGCCACCTGGGGACGCGCCACGTAGCCTCGCGACTAACCGGCTGGGATCCCTCGTATGAGGGAGATCCGTGGTTCGTTGTGTTCTAGTTTATATTAAACTAGTCTGACCGTCCGGCCGACGCCGGATTTCCAGACTTTTCCTAATGCTCGCTTCGCTCGCACGGCTTCATCAGATCTTCATTTTGTTATACTCACAGCCACGCCATATTTTTGCTATTTTGCTCATCCTTTCCATAGCTTTCCCTCATGTAAAATGGACTTATCAAAAGGCATTGACCGCGTTTCTCAGGGCAATTTTATCTTTTGCTCAGCTGGAATAGCTATTTGTGACTACGCATAACAAATTGAACCTCTAATGACTACAGGAAATGGTTCACCATTCCTTGTTTGTTATAACTGGTCAAATGATGTTTCAAATGATGAGTTTGAACATATAAAAGAGGAGGCTACGGCACGGATGTCATACTACTCGCTCCTGAGGTTTGACATTTGGTGTTTTACGATCGATGTTAAGCGCCAGGGAACCGACCAAGCTAAGATGGACCCAACTCATGGCATTTTATCAATAGTGACACCGGCACACCCTCCTCCGTCTGGTCCGACCAATTAGAAATTTGCCGATTTTGGAGGCCGGTCCACCCTTATCACATCATTGGACCCGACTGTAGACACATACACATACACATACACTCACAGAGTATATGTTATTATCAGGTGTAGCAAGTTTTCCGACTCAATCTTACTGGTGATTTTCCATATCTAGTTCTTCATAAAGATCGTGCAAGAAAAAAGGGAGGTGGTGTCTGTGCCCTTATTCTCAACACATCATTTTTGAGCAAGTTAAATTTGATTTTCAGTCAGTTTCCGAAGTTACTCGCTTTTGATGTTTATGCTGAGTCAATTGACCGCCAAAGATTTATCCTAGTCTATCGACCCCCAGCAAACAGGGTTCAGGAAGACGATGAACTTATCTCGGTCCTAGAAAATTTATCCTCAGTTGATTTTGACGTCACAATACTCGGTGATTTTAATCTAACGGACGTTGACTGGAATTCTTCTGGTTCGAAGAATTCGGGCTCTGCCAAATTCCTTAGTTTCTTTAACTCAATCGGACTCCGGCAATTTGTCAAGTCCCCTACGCGGGGCTTTTCCACGCTCGATATTATACTGTCTGAGGGACAAATGGAAGGATTGCTGGCGCCCGCTCGGTACATCCGAAGATCAACGGGAGTCAAGGTGATCAAGGTGATCAAGGTGATCGATTGGTTTGAGCTTTTCTCAAACTACATCGACATTGACGATATCTATACACGCTTCTTGAGACTCCTCCACAAATTAATCAACCGCTTTGTTCCATTGAGGTATACTCCAAAATCCTTCCCTCATTACCCACTTCACATTGAGAACCTAATTAATAAAAAAAACAGGCTTTTTCGTGAGGCAGTTGACCCATTTAGATGTGAAAGCTATGAAAATTTATGTCGCAGACTCAACTATCATTTGAAACGGTTTCTTAAGTACAAGGAGCGGAAGATGTCAGAAAGTAAAAATATGAGTGAATTATTTTCACAGATGAAACGACGCATTTCGAGCAAAAAATGCGCACCCACCCTTGAGGACAGACTTGGTAACAAATTTTTCACGACGGCTAGCAAATCCAACGCTCTCTCCGACTATTTCGCTAGTGTTTTCGAGAACCCTAGCACTTCATGCCCAAAGGTTGAAAGTTTGTCTTCAGCAGATTGTCCAAACCCATGTATACATTATGAGGTTGTTAGAAGATATCTGAAATCATCTAAAGAATCCTTTTCAGCCACGTCTGATGGCATACCCGCTTTCTTCTTCAAGAAGTTTGCTGATCAACTTTGTCAACCTCTGGCACATATCTTCAAAATATCTCTCATGACAGGCACTGTACCCTCTTTATTGAAAAAAGCCATGATTACCCCAATACCCAAAGTAGCTCTTGCCACAGATGTTTCTGACTTCAGGCCCATCAGCATTTTGCCTACCCCGTGCAAAATCATGAAAAAAAAAACTTGCTAAGCATATTCTCGACTGGGCATTTAGAGTCAACTGCATTCCTGAGGAGCAGCATGGATTCCTCCCAGGCTGTTCCACTTCCACGCAGTTGATTCAGTGCTGTCACGACTGGATGATCGCTCTGAGGGAAGGTAAAAATGTTGAAGTGATTTATTTTTACCTTAGCAAGGCCTTCGACACAGTCGATCATCCAGGTCTATTAACCAAACTTGAAAGCATTGGCATAAAAAATAATTTGCTGCAGTGGTTTGATTCTTACCTGTTTAATAGAACGTTCGCGGTGCGTTTCCAAGATCAATTATCCTCAGAAAGAGCTGCCCCCTCTGGAGTGCCTCAAGGAAGCGCTCTGTCCCCCCTACTCTTCAATATCTACACCACAGATCTTGTCAAGCGTTTGAGGACTGACCCTCGAATAAACGTGGCTGTTTATGCGGACGATAAAAATTTATGTAGCCTATAATGCCTCTGATGCGGTAGAGAGGGAGTAAGTAAGATTGAAATTGAAGGCTTCAATTCAGGCAATGCTTTCTTGGGCACAGGAATGGCACATAAAAGTAAATACCTCGAGAAGTCATTTAATCGTTTTGGGAGTCATGAGCGATGCGCACGACTTTGGTATTACCCTTAGTATAGAGGAAAAAATCCGTGACCTACGGTGTCATCATCGACCGCTCTCTGACATACTCTCCCCACATCGAAGAAATGACTGCTAAAGCTAAACGGATCATGCACGCTATATTTAGAAACTTGCATACTTCTGACATAGATGTTCTGATGAAGCTGTACAAGGCCTATGTCAGACCGGTGTTGGAATACAATAGTCACTTATGGAATCCTCTGCTGAAAAAAGACATTCAAAAACTTGAAAAGATCCAAAAGAGCTTCACCAGAATGGCATTTTATCGCGCCTTTCCAAATAAACACTATCCTATAACTCTACCTAGCTACAAGAATAGGTTGCAAGTCCTCGGCCTGAAAAGTCTGCTCTATAGGAGGGTAGAGGCTGATGTCATCATGGGTTTCAAAATACTCAGAGGTGAAGTTCGTCTGAAACCTTCTAAGTTTTGGTGTTTCAAGCCAATCGACGAACGCAGATTTAGCTTAAACCTATTTCCTTCCAGGACTAGAATGCATCAAAAGTATAGCGAGAGGAACTCCTTTGCACACCGTGTCTCACAGTTCCTAAATAATACCTCACCGTCTGGCTGTTTCAGAGAGCTCAAAAAATTTGAGAAAACTTCTTCGGAATGAGAATCTATTAAACTTGTTCGGTCTTGATGATGTGGTTTAAATATGTTTCTTTTCCTTTTTCTTTCCTCCGTCGCTTATATTTCTTGTAACTGTCTTATTTGTTTGCTGCGTTTGGTTCATACTTTCGTCACGATTTCATTACCATAACTGACCATGCACGCCTATGAGCGTATGAAATAAATAAACAAATATCGTAGAAACGTATCTGTTCTGAGAAGATTCAGGAAGTATCAATGTTCGCAGTATTTTTCGAGCGCATTTTTAGCAAAATACATCTCAAAAGTCAGATTTGATCTAGATAGAATTATGCAACGTAACTCTTCACAGAGAACTCCGCAGCTTAAAAACTACATATGACAATATACATTTCATTACGAGTTGTCTGACCCCTCTAGTATCCTTCCCTGATGGGTGGGCAATCGCAATCACTTTGTACAGTGACACCATTTTAAAGCGTTAAATCGCATTACTGTAGATAACTTGATAGAAGAATCACTTTTAGGAAGGGACGACAATTCATTGCAAAGTAATGTTGCTAGTCGTAATCAGCATGTCGAATAAAAACAATCCTCTTTGAAAATTATGAAATCTTCTCGAAATTCATCGTATTACGGAATAGCTAGCCTAACAAAACAAAACCGAGGTTTCGCTATGAAATGGACAATGTTGATGTTCATTCAGCATCTTAAATACCTTGCCCCTCCCCCACCTCACTCTATGTAAAGTTCCAGAAAGCAAACTTATGAGATATTCGAGGCTCAAGGTTTGGTTAGGGTGGCTGCACGAAAGAAGAGACTGCACCACATCAAATCAGTGTTCCTGGAGAGATGCAAGATGAGTTCAGTTAACAACAAGTGTCTATTTACTTAACCCACCGTAATCTTGAATACATCCCCCTTTAGATAATGAGTTGTAAATTCCAAGACATTTTTATTGGGGTCATTGTTATTGGGACCACTGTTTCATTGGGACCATTGTTTAGGGACCGAGGCAGTTAAAATCTCGACTACGTAAATTATCGTGGGTGCTGCTTTTAACTCTTAAATGACAACTTGTAAATCATATCCTTTCTTCACTACACAAGGCAGTCTCGCTCATTTCTATTTCAAAACATCTGAAGTACGGTTACGGTCTCACAGACGTACACCTAGGCATAAACAGAACAGAACAATTGACAATTGAAGAGAAAACAGGTGAGTTTTGCTGCTCATATTTCCCACTCATATTTCTGTACATAATTCATATTTCAAGTCCAGTTCAACGTATACTAGATAAATTAAACATAAAATTTTTTTATTATCATAGCTTTGAGCTTCCTCACTCGTATCTAAATCTACACCTGTCTGCGCGCGGCGTGCCCCGTGGACCAGCGCTAAGGCGGCGCGGAATTCAAAAACGTGCTAGAATCTAAATGTCTGAAGTGGTTTTCGTAACAGTAGAGACAAATCAATGATGATGGATGCTTGTGAAGAGTTGCACTCGAAGTATTCGACGACACATTTGCATTCGTGGGGAGTATTGCAACCTTCCAAACTTAGTCGACCTTCGATTGTAACCACGCAACACTTTCGCTGAGTCATTGTAGAATATTTTACGATAGCTAAAACGACCCTATTCCTGGTCAAAAATTCGAGGGCTAGCTTGGTGGAGTTTTGTGTGTTGCAGACGTTGTGTGCTTAAACACTTGATAGTGAACTATACCAGTACAGTGCTGGAGTAATGCGTTGAAGACATTCGGGCTGAGATTCTCCACGCCTCATGAAGCATCTCTCCAAGATGTTGTGCATTAACCACTTTCTAATGGTTCGTCGCCACGCTCGTATCGATATGCACACCACATTCTTTCCTTCAGTTCCGAAGCAATGCACTAAACAGAGTACCCGTGCTATAAGCGTATCGTCGTGAGTGTTCGGATTCCATGCCAGACGGATAATCTCACGAAGTCCATCACTAATCAAAAATAGTTAAATTTTCCTTGTTGTGGGAGTGGTCTCAATGATATCTTCATCCGACATGAGGTCCCTTCAGGAGGTCCCTTCAGAAGGACCAATGACAGCGTCATTTTCATATTCATTCTTTTCCTAAGCAAGGTTTGCCCTGTCGATTCCTAAAGCCTTTTGGAATGTGACATTCTCAGGAAAGCAAAATTTTACGTCGAATCTCTGCGAAACTTCCAAGAAGTGTGGATGTACAGTTCAACACTGGTGAACGGTGAATACTGGTGAAAGAATCATGGACTGTTTCACTCCATATCAGCATGCTTGATGGAGGGGAGGGGAGGGGGGGGGGGTCGTATAGCACGATTCTCCGGGTGGCACTCTGGGCAGACGAGGTCTGAGCGCCATCCTACCACCCGGCATCTTGTCCCGCGTCGCGGTTGCCTGGATCTGCAAGACAGAGCAACTCGTCCATTCAGCCACCATCCGACCGTGGAGAAGAACGTTGAACTAGCGGTACTACTGGTTTTTAGGGTGGACGGATGAACGAAAGTTTCGAATATAAAGCTCATCTGAATATCCAAGTGAATGTACATGCTGTCAAAACAAGGAAATTTCTACGGAAGCCCAGTGAATACTCTGTTAGAATAAAAAGCTTTCTGGAACATCCGAACAAATACTTCTAATATGTACATAGATTTTTCCAACTGCTGAATGACTGAATTATCAGAACTTCTGGCTTTCTGAAGTTCTTCAACATTTCAGGGGTGCTAGGAGTGACTCCTATCTAAAGTTAAATACCTGACGTGCAGTTGATGTATGTAAAGATTAGTTTCTTCAAAACTATCAATTCTATATAAAGGAGCAGCACATTAAAAGTGTGATTTAATTTCAAGGGTCTATTACGAAGAGCCACGGACCTCCCTCATACGAGGGATCCCAGCCGGTTATTCGCGAGGCTACGCGGCGCGTCCCCAGGTGGCGGATAGGGGGCTAATCGCGGACCAAACGCGACCTTGCGCCTGCCGTGAGACGCGGGTGGATTCAGGGGATGGACTCCCTGTCCCTACAGTGTCGGAACGATCTATACCTTCTGTCAGCGCGTGGGCATGTTCATGCATGCGTGCATGGGTGTGCTTGCGTGTCTGCAGATTGTATCCTGCACATCTATCCGACCAAAAGCCCTGCATTCAAGTGACTGGGAGGTACAAGGGAGGCGGTTCGGAGTCGCCTCCAACAAATAAGCTCCATCGTCCACTCCCGGGAAGCCCGGCTAACCTCCCGGTGAAATCACACTCCAGCCTCCCACGGGGGAATAGAGCCCAGCAAGCTATCTCCTGTGGGAATCAAATTTTTCAAGCTCGACACAGCAATATTAGAGAGTGTTCCCCTGATCTCGGAAGAGTCACTGGTACGGCAGCGCCAGTGAGGACGAGGTCCGAGGGGTTATCTAGGCTGCCTAAAACCAGAAGGACTATGATGACGGTCTGTACCTTCAACGCACGCACGCTTGCATCGGAGGCTTCCATCGAGGATTTGATGATGCAGGCCAGGAAGATCAGGTACGACGTCATCGGACTGACCGAGACGAGGAGACACCGACCACTGAACGCCACCTTCGACACTGGAGAAGAACTGTTCCTTGGAACCTGCGACAGTAGAGGAGTTGGTGGAGTCGGTGTCCTCGTCAACACGAACTTGGTCATGAACATCGACTCATTCGAACAGCTAACAACCCGAATCGGACGTTTGCGGTTGAGAAGATGTGGATCAATACCGGCCTTGACAATCTTCGTCGCCTACGCTCCAACATCCAGCTACGACGAAGGGGATATCGAGGCCTTCTATATGGACTTGGAGAAGTTCTACAGGGAAGACCACACATTCTACAAGATCATCGTTGGCGATTTCAACGCCAAGATTGGTCCTAGGAGAACGCCTGAGGAACTTCACATCGGTACCCACGGCCTGCAGTGGAACGAACAGGGAGAGAGGCTGTCTGAGTTCATCATGACGACGAAGACCATTCATGGTAACTCACAATTTCAGAAGCCAACCTCCCTACGCTGGACGTGGGAGTCACCCGGTGGAGAGTACCACAATGAAATTGACCACATCATCGTCAATCGAAGGTTCTGCCTGACCGACGTCGGTGTTGTACCAAAGTTCTACACCGGATCCGACCACCGCCTCCTTCGTGCAAGATTCTTCTTCTCACGCAAAGGAGAGAAAGCCGTGAAGTTTAAGAGAAGGAGTCCCAAACCCGTCATCAATTGGAATCTTTTCACTTCGCTAGCCGGCTTTTGGGAAGATGCGGTTGTCGACAACATCGACGAAGAGTATGATCGGCTTGTACAGCATCTCCGCGACAACGCAAAGAGCGCCGAGGGTTTAAGAGTCACCAAGAGACGACTGTCTTACGAGACCCTCGAGCTTATACGCAAGCGTGGAGCCGCGAGAGCCGCATGCAACTACCAGCTAACGTTCGAGCTCGCAAAACGGTGCAGAGAAGCGATAAAAGAAGACCTCAAGGAGAGACGAGCAGCAGTGTTGGCCGAAGCCGCAGAGGCAGGGAAAAGCATTCGCTGCGCCCGCCGAGACTTCGCCAATCGCAAGACCAAGATGTCCGCCCTCCGGCGCCCAGACGGAACAATTTCTTCTTCAAGACGGGTAATGGAGAAGGTCATCTACGACTTCTACTCGGATCTCTTCGATAGCCACGTCCACCTCCCTCAATGTCATCTTAGGGAGGACGGGTATGTTGTCCCATCGGTTCTCCCTTCCGAAATCCGACATGCCATCAAGTCGGTGAAGAATCGTACAGCACCGGGCCCCGACAGGATCCGACCGGAACATCTGAAGAACCTACCGCCAATTCTCATTACCACCTTGGCTAGGCTTTTCACGCGGTACCTGTCGGAATGCAAGGTACCTAACCAATGGAAGACCAGCAGGACCGTGTTGCTGTACAAGAAGGGAGACCCGCAGGATATTGGCAATTATCGCCCCATCTGCCTACTGTCCGTAGTCTACAAGCTTTTCACGCGTGTGATCCTCAATAGGATCGAAAGGACACTAGACGAGGGACAGCCGTGCGAGCAAGCAGGGTTTCGAAAAGGATTCAGTACGATCGACCACATACACACCGTAACTAGACTCATTGAAGTATCGCGAGAGTATAAGATGCCCCTCTGTCTCACGTTCATCGATTTGAAGAAAGCCTTCGACTCTGTTGAGACAGAAGCGGTGTTGGAAGCCCTGGGCAACCAGGGCATACCTACTCAATACATCAAGGTTTTTCGTGAGCTCTACAGCAACTTCACGACCAGAATTTCTCCATTCTACGACGACATCACCATCGACGTCAAGAGAGGGGTTCGGCAAGGCGATATCATGTCGCCAAAACTATTCAGTGCCACTCTCGAAGACGTCATGCGGAAACTGGAATGGGATAGCATGGGAGTGCAAGTTGATGGCCGACGACTTAGTCATCTTCGTTTCGCTGACGATATCGTTCTTATAACACCAACCATCAGCGAAGCAGAACGGATGCTGGCCGACTTCGAGGACGCGTGTGGAAAGATTGGTCTCCAGCTGAATCTGACGAAGACGATGTTCATGAAGAACGGATGGGTCCCGGATGCCCCATTCTCGCTCAACGGAACAACCATATCCGAATGCTCCAGCTACGTATACCTAGGTCGGGAAGTCAACATGATGAACGACCTCGCTCCAGAGCTGGGCAGGAGGAAACGAGCGGCTTGGAGAGCTTACAAGAGCATCGAAGACGTAGTGAAGAAGACGAAGAACACCAGGCTCCGTGCCCACCTCTTCAACACAATCGTTCTCCCTGCTTTGACCTACGCCTCAGAAACCTGGGCGTTGCGCAAGCAGGATGAGAATGCGGTCAGCGTCGTCGAACGCTCCATCGAGAGGGTGATGCTAGGAATAACCCGCCTCACGCAAGTGAGGGCTGGAATACGGAGCTCCACCCTTCGTCAGCAATCGAAGATCAGGGACGCTGCCGCTTACGCCAAGTTGAGTAAGATTAGGTGGGCCGGACACGTGATGCGTTTTAACGACAACCGTTGGACAAGAGCCGTCAGCGACTGGACTCCACGGGACGTTAAGCGCACGACAGGAAGACCACCGACCCGATAGTCAGACTTCTTCACGAAGTCCTTCAAGGATAGATACGATGCTCTCCGTGTCCCTCGAACGGACAGAATCCACTGGACAACTCTGGCTCGCGAGAGGGACAAATGGAAGGATTGCTGGCGCCCGCTCGGTATACCCGAAGATCAACGGGAGTCAAGGTGATCAAGGTGATTACGAGGAGGTATCCGTAACTCTGTACGATCTCTTCCACCGTAGGGTAATATCGGTGGACGAGTTGTTCCGTCAGGCAAGTCCAGGCAAACCGCGACGCATGACCGCAATCGGGTGGTGCGTAGTGCACCCCAGACTTAGCCTGTTTATTGTGCGACCCGAAGAATCGCGCCATACGACCTACACCCTTGATGGTGTACAGGGGACGTTAATCACGATCATTATTCCCGCGAAATGGCGCGCCGCACCACCCACGCGGTGCGGTGGGCTGGCTGGGTGCTGCGGCTGGTGGATGTTGGATTTTCTGCGACAATCTCACTCATTTGTGGGCCTTCTTGGTAACTGTTTGAGGTAGAGAGGCGCCGATTTAGTTCTAATACGTGAGTTTGAGGAAGATATCGTCTTGCAGTTTGTTTCCTTTTCCTTTTCAAAGAGGCTTTCTCTCATTGCTCATTAGAAAGCTGCTGTATCGCGTAATTTGCGCTCTTCAGTGTGGTTGACAACTAGCTTTCTCCCATTCACGATGATTTTTGGGCCAATCTTGTGAAGATATTGCATCGTGCGTTCTTTATTGAAGTTACTGACGTCGGATAGAAGTCCTTGCTGAAGTACCTGTGAAAGTTCAACTCGACCCATGTACATCCGAAGAAGAGTGCGATTGCCCACAGCGCCACTCTGTCTCAAACAGTTATCAAGAAGGCCCACAAATGAGTGAAATTGTCGCAGAAACTAAAGAAAAGCTGAAAATCCAACCAACATTCACCAGCCCCAGCACCCAGCCAGCCCGCCGCGCTGCGTGGGTGGTGCGGCGCGCCATTCCGCCGGAATGCTGATCGTGATTGACGTCCCCTGTACAACCACGTCGTATACTTTCAGTCTGTGAGTGCACCATTCCGACTGCTGTATAATGGCATAATTAATAAATGAGGCTTCGAAAAAATTCTCGGTGATTTGTTTAGGTTGACGGGTCAGTTACTTGGAAGGGACCGGATACAGATGTGGCGAAAGTTAGTCACTAACGCCATCTAACCGCTTTGCTATCTTGTGATGTTCAGCTACATGTAAAACTAAAGAGCGCATCTCTTGATAGTCAAACGACCACAGAAACCAAACCTCAGCCTTCCACTGTTTTTCAAACCAATATTTAACTGAAAAAGAACATCTTACTGGAGCAACCAACTCTAAAGAACTTGAGCAAAAAATCAAGTACAAACGCTGCGAAGGTGTAAATCGTATTCAGTGGAAAAGGAGGTCATACATTTTTTAAACGATCTTACTAGAGAGTTATCCTTTCTTTCTCGCTATTACAATCCTTCGACACTCATTCTTTACTTAGTTCTGCAAGGAAACTAAACCGTTGCTACACAATCGTTACCGCGATTTGAATTTCGCGGGGCGTTAGCGCTGGTGCATGGGGCGCGCCGCGCGCAGACAGATGTAGATTTAGATACGAGATGAGCTTCCTCTACCTTACTGATGAGTGCAGGAGGAAATTTAAAGCGAAAATCGCTCACGTTTCGTATAAAGATAGTGCACGAAACAAAAACCAAAATCTGAATAGATATCTTCAGATTAGTTTAAAAATACATACCTTTCCAGCTGCAAGTGGATGCTTTGAAGACATTCCTCTCATTGCGTTGATCATGGCCGACTTTCCAACGCCTGCTCCACCGATGAAACCGTAGTTCAACGCTGTCTGTAAAGTATACGAAGGTTTAGAAGTCATCATAGGAGATATTTTCGGTTATTGTGGGGTAGAACACATATTCTAACGCAGTATTCACGTACTCTGCCCGCACGACGAACTGTCGCTTTCGGCTCAAGGTTGCCGAATACACGGTCATCTGTTCCAAATAGTATCTCGAAACCAGCATCTGCCAGTACTGTGGACTTTTGGATGTGACGAGGAGGAAATCCCATTGATGAAGGTTCATGCTTATGTTCTCCCTAGAAGATGTGATGTCATTAAAATTGAGGTCTACTATGTAGTTAGTAGTTTAACACAAACTAGAGTTGGAAGGTCCTTTACGCTGCAATCCAGAAGGCCAGGTGTTCGAATGGTCTCTACTCCCCTCTGAAACTATTTTTTGTGTGGTCAGCAATGATATTGAAGTTTACAGACATACAAGGCAAGTTCAGAAATCGCAGCCACAGCCCCACAATCCTTTGCTGCGGAAAAAAATGAATGTGTATGAAGTGTAGCATTTTCCATCGAAGAACCATTAAAGAAGTTCCATAAAACCGGTAGACTATACATATAGGCCTACAGGCTCACATAACATTCGCAACCGATCCCGAGTTTTCGTGAACTTTCACCTTTCAACAAATGAACGGAAATTAGTGACATCTGATAGTCATCTCATTCTCTATTTGCATGAGATCATGCGTACTTTCTAATAAGTTGCCAACTTTTGTTCCAAAATTTCAAATAATGCAATATCAACAAGGGATTAATGGCCATCTATGTATGTAGCAAGAGTGAACGAATACGATATTTTTTGAGATCTGAACAACGATCCGGATAACGGATTTTCCAGAGATGGTCTGATAAGGATTACGAATGACGGATAAGGGTTCCAGATGATGAAGGAGGTCCCCTTCTCTAATAGCGAGCGTTTCCCTCTATTTGCAGCCACCGTACCTCAACTTCTGTTGAAGCTTCCTTCCTGTTAATACTCTGATAATTGTGCAGCACGAACGCAGCCCGAACGACGTAATAGTTCGAGTAGGAACCCTAACAGTAACTGTTCCCAATTTCTGTCATCCTCCCCTCGATTGTTGCTCAAACGCTGGCGCACATTGAAAGGAGGAGGGGGGGGGGGGTCATCGCGGCAATTTTTGTAAAGGACAGTCATGCACCATCCGAACATTTAAGGAGTGGACCCTTGCTGCTCAACGTTGTGAGTTTCCTATGGATCTCGACTATCATCCGGTATTGACCAGTAACGACGTCATCGCTGGGCGCGCGCGACAATCTCGCTGTCCGAGCGCCTGAATCTCGCTAGTCCCCTTGTCCTACCAGTGCTGCCAAAGAGATTGTCGCGCGCGCCGAACGACGGTTTTTCTGAGTAATGTCCCCAGAAAATGGAGAACCATAATAATATATAATAATAATAATAAGGACAGAAGGGCTAGTGCCGAGTCGCAATAAGTTGCGTGAGGAAAACTAGAAAGAAAATAACGCATAAAATCCTGCGCAGGCCTACAGTATATCTCAGCTAGAACCGGCCTTTTCCACTCAGAACCACCCTGATGGAAAGCTGCGCGTCCTTTAAATGGAAAGTTGTGCGTCCTTTAAGTTCTTTAGTAGTTTTCGGTATTCTCGGGCGTATCGTTATCGACATCGATTTCTTCGGAGATGAGGAGTGATTATGGTCTGTTAGCCCAAAGGAGGCACCTGAGGTGACTTTGTCTGCAATTACGACTTTGTACGCAGAATGCGTCTTGGGGGAGACTTTACAAAACGGCAGTAGGGGAACATCAGAATGGAAGAAATCACACCACTTACATGCAAAAAAGTGTAAAAATTTGATTATTTGGCCGACTTCGGGACGAGGTCGTAATTGCGGTCAAAGTCGACCCAGGTGCCACCTCTGCGCTACCAGACTATACATGTTTCTGGCAGCACTTTATCCATTCTATTGTTGTTTCTTTGTTGCATTGTGAGAGCATGAATTCTCTTTTTCTGATGACGTTTCCAATGTCCCTCGGACATCGTAACTGAACGTTTCAGAGTCTCTTTATTGCAAAAAAGATGAAGCTAGAACTCGCTCTTGAGACAGGTGAAGGGCCCTTCCTTCGATGATCGCTTTTCTTTCTGTTCCTTCAGAAGTTCCTTTGAAAAGATTTGATTTCGTCTTTGGTGAAGTTGTGACATTGAAGAAGATGATTGTATATTTGCTTTCTTTTTCCAGTCGAATCGCATACGGGGCAAGCTATTTCCTTGTCTAGCCTGAAGCATAGTTCAATGAGGTTATTGCTATACTCCACGTGGAGTGTAGCGTAGTGATTCGCAGTGGCTGTCGGCGGCGACGATATCTGGGGCCGCTGCGATTACACACTCGACAGGTAGCGCTGTCAAGTCGCCGACGACGGCGACGAAGGGTGCTACACTTCACGGTTAGTATAGCGTATACAGAACTAGTATACAGAACTCATCTTCGAAGAAATCGATGTCGACAACGATACGCCTGAGAACATCGAAAACTACTAAAAACCTAAAGGACGCACAACTTTTCATTTAAAGGACGCGCAGCTTTCCATCAGGGTGGTCCTGAGTGGAAAAGCCTAATTCTAGCTGGAATATACTGTAGGCCAGCGCAGGATTTTATGCGTTATTTTCTTTCTAGTGTGAGGAAACGGCGCCGCTCACCGATTAGCCCGCGATCACATGGGTTTTACATAAAGCGGGGCGCGAGCTTGAATACATATGTTTGCTACTGCAATCCGGTGAGCGAAGAGGTCTGAGTGTTTGAGGAAGATGGTACGATGGACAACTTCGAAGATAATGAGTAGATCAAGTGCGAGAAGGGAGAAGAAACGCATCCTCACACGTCATGCGCTACCTTTCGATTAAATTTCATTTTCCTATTGAGGCCTGCCGGTGATTTTTGCTCTCACTTACTTCGAAGTTTTCCTATCTTCTCAATTACATAACTTGACTTCCTTCCTAATATGTGTATGCATAATGGTTTCATCGTCAACTCACACGAATATTTACGGATAAAATCAGTCTTTTTTAGAGCCAGCCAAATTTAAAGAGATGCAGAGTTTCACCAACGTAATGCAGAGTCGGTGGGAGTGTCACAGGCTGGACAACATCTCACACTTATGGTATTCTCCAGCGCAGAAAATCTCATGGGGTGAATATAATACACCCAAAATCATCAATATTATATACCTCATAATCTCAATACATATACCTCATAATAGATCCTCTAATTGGACATCACAATGGGATCATACAGTGGCTGAACTCATGGATCAACTTAATATAATACATCGAGTAAGAATGAATCAACCTAATAAACTGAGTAAGACTATGATTTTTCATGCTCGATACAGATAAAGCTTATTCGTATTCACGAAAATGTATGCTGTGAGCCATGCTTTTCTTCCTGTGTTTCAATAGTTCAGAGAATTAAACTCACATTTTTCCTAAGCTTATTCTCCAAATCGTAGTGACATCCAGGGTGAATCCCAACCAGGTCTAACAACTTCTCCTCGTCCAACTTGTAATGTAGGTAGCTTAATCGCAAAAATCAAGACCCTTTCTGAACTGTAAAAGCTATTTCACGAACCCGATAGTTCCACTGACTAAATTCTTCACCACAGGGCTGCTGATAAAGAGGAGTTCAGTAGAGGTCAATATTTGTGCTTTCATCATCAATGATTTCGTGAAAACACTCCGTGCTGGAAGAGAATAGCTGCCTGATGGACTACACATTTATCACTATAAGGAAAATTCTCTTCATACCTCGGGTTTCATAATCTCTCTTGAGCGAGGAGTCGATAGAGCATCCCAACTCCCGGGAATCTGCGTCGAGGTCATCGTCAGACTTGGTGGAAAGCATGGTGAGCGGGGTTCTTCTGAAAAACAGATCGCACTTGGTGTTACCCTAGAAGTGGGTCCGGACACTTGTCATTCAATTCAGTGCATCGATTCACAGTAATGAGCGAATGCTCGTGAGGCTCGCATACCTCGAATTGATAATCCGGGCGAAGGAAATGTCGTCGTCATGAGGAGCACCATCTGCTACCATCACGAAAAGATGCCGAAACAAGTTAAGCTTGTGAGACCTGCAATTCCCTGTGAACGGATGGAGAATTTCTGTTTGCGATAAACAAATAGCTGCTTGACATAGTTCGCTTGACATAGGGTGGGGTAGTCCTACCTAGCGCACTATACTGGTTTGCGCAATAAGGGGGTTCGTGCGGCACTACATATTTGGCTAGTTCTGCATAAAAATTTCGGCGAGAGAAATTCCGCCCAAACTTCACCTATAGGGGTTACTTAAGGTGTTGAACACGATTAATGCATCCGTTTGTGCCGCGACCCCGTTTTTGTAGGGTTACGGCAGGTATACTGGAGTTACTGTATATCACAGAACCCCTAATGAGTAGCTAGCTGCACTGCAATTAGGGATTCCAGCACCTATCTTCGAAAAGTTATGAACGAGAATTCCGAAGATGATTTCTTGCCCAGTGCTATTCAATACTTGGTGCTTTCCTTCATTCCCACTGAAGAACCCAGAGAGCCAATGCCTACGTCTGTTTCACCTAAGCGTCTGGCACCCTCCCAAATAGCATGCACTCTGCAACGCACAAGCAATTTCCCGAACAATCCAAGATTAGAGCTAGTTATGGAGAAGAAATTCAGAACCACAACAGGCAGTTTACTCGAGAGAGGGTCCATTTACTTACTCGTACATGCGATCGAATCCCATGTTCCTGTCGTAGATGTCTCCCACAGTAGCGAACGCTCTGGGATAAGGAACTTCCCAAAGCACAATGTTTTGAAGTTCCTCCTCCATGAACCTATAAATTAGGTAGTTTTTCACCATGTGCTATCAAAATATTAAGGTTGTAATTTAGAAAGGTTGAACGGGTGTGCATAGCCGCTCGCCTAGGCTCGTAATAACGTAGATCTTACAAAAATCCAAAGAACGTAAGACCCATTTCACCTTATAAGCAACATGGAACCAACATAGCACACACAATCTGACCATTTGTGCCCAATTTCATCACCATACTTGTCTACATTGACTCGAAGTATGAAGAAGTTGTACAGTACCAGGTAATCCATGTTGCTTTCGAAATCTTCAATAAGCTCATGCCGTATGGGGCGGGACGGGCCATAACTTACAAAACTCCTCAAATGATCCAGCCCATTCTTTCATTGTTATGGCTACTGCATTTAATACCATCGATGGAAAAATTTCCTTTCATCTTTACCGATCTTCATCGGCTGCATCGATCAACCTGGCATATTTTTATCTTAATAAAGGCTCCATTTAACATTCGCCATACAACTTGTACTAATAAAATCCTTCTCAGGACTACAAGTGGGAAACAGCAGGTGCCAAGGTACCACGTTTGCCGAGATCCTCCCACCCCAAAGGCAGCACCCATGAGGAAATTCAGTCATTAAGATTCAGCTGTAATCCCAGCAATGATGAACACGAATACATTGATCAAATTTTTGCAAAGTTGCGAAAAACGCGGGCCTGAAAGCCCCATTTCGGTCCCTGAGAAAAGAGTGGCCGAGTTGGAACGGGTATAGTTCGGCATGATGGGTGGAAATCGGTTCGGAAAACAAGTTTTGTCAAAGAGACAGACAGTGGTAGCAAACAAAACAACCGATCCTCCTTCATGCTACAACTCATGCAGGGGATAGGCGGATACCCATCTACGCTCCTGTATCTAGAGAATGGGGATGTCTACGGCGCTGCAAGTTTAGTAAATATTATAGCATTATTGAGACAGAGACACTCGAAATCTCGCTATGAGAATCACTGTAGGTGCTGCATTTAAACTGGCCAGATCGTGTCCAATTAACGAGGCAGGAGCCACACATGGGCCAAAACACATTGAGTGGGGTGCATTAATCATTTTCCATAACCCAAATCAATGTTCCAATATGACATCTACTACGGATTTTACACGTCTTTCAAAGATTACCTAAACGGCTCCATATGGTTGCATGCGTGTCGACCTGCTGCCTGTGGATCCGCAATTGTTAATCCTCGAAGAGCATTAATTAACGTGGATTTACCAGCTCCTTGTCTTCCGCAAAACCCAATATTCGTACGAGTCTATGACAGGAAGGCGAAGTGAAATGATCAGCTGATTTCGTGTATATCGAACGTACCGTGTCTATAGGATAGACGCCCAGCTGGAACGACATTCCACTTTTGTAGCTGTAGTCAGTGATTGGGTTGTAGATGGGGTACTCGTCGAAGTTCGACTTTAACAACAATTCAGTAAAAAAGGAAAACAAGCAGCAGAAAAAGCAATAACACCAGTCTTCATCAGGGACGAGCGGAAAGACTGCGTGAGACCGGGAGTCAAATGTGATGAAAAATTCGGAATATGCGGAATTTGGGCGGATAAAACAGCATGTACACATTACATGACTCAGCTACTGGTTATTCCGAAACGTTAGAAGCTTGAATGACGTTAGAATTCAGGACCGTTCAAACCTCCTAAACCGGAATTCCGCTCTTCCCAGGCCTCTGTACATCAAAGTGAACTCACCTTAGTTGTAGCCGTTGTACTCGATTCTGTCAGAGGAGTGTAATTGGAAAGGCTAAAATATGACTTTCCCTTCTCATCACTGGAACCGGCGTTAAATCGTTGCGTCCTCATTTTGTAGTCATCTGCTCGTTCCGTGGTGTTCAAAGCGTCAAATTGTGCTAGCCGGTCCTGGAAACATCTCTAAACGATGCCAACCCTACTCATATTCGACTGAGTAACTGCCTTTGAGTAGGCGATGTATCTCCTTATCACAGGAAAGCCCGTCCTTGGTGCAGGTGTTGGTGGCAAAGGAGGTGGAAGCTGATTCGATTCTTCCGACTGCTAAATGTAAAGCAACGAACAAGGCTTAAAGCACGGAGACAAACAAACAATACAAGAAAGAAACGCTCTTTCCTCGTATTTTTCTCTAGCTATTTGAGCTATTCGCAGCTAATGTCGTGCACTTCAAGTACGTGTTTATAACAAAGGTTTCAGAAATGTTAAAACAACATTGTCACTGAAGTTATAATACATAAGCCTACATAAGCCTACACCAGCCTGAAAGTCCAGTTCACGCCTGTCTTCCAAACTTCTTACAGCGCTTACTTCGCTCACGCGTCTTTACTCTTCTCAGGGGTAGTATTTATGAGGTACAGGAAGCTCCAAATGTCCGCAGTCAAGAGGGCGTGGCCACGGCGCGGCTCCTTGATCAGACACAGGCGCTCTCTATGCTGCCTCTGGCTTCTCTGACTCTGCAGCCAACCAGTGGCAGCATGCCGAGCGCCTGTGTCTCTGTCTAAAGCCGCGTCGTGGCCACGTCCCTCTTGACTGCGGACAGTTGGAGCTTCCTGTATGTAGTGAGAGCAGGACATGTTCCTTTCATCATTCCGCGTAATTCTACCTCTTGCACATCGAAGTATTTAGACTTATAGAAGGCCACAGCTCCTTCCTTCCACTGCTTCATTTTGTGAGGCTTGAGTGCATTCATACAACTGCCCTACAAGAGTCTAGTATTCCTTACTTCACAGTCATACACCAGCTCTTCATTAGTGTCCACTCTCACATGATCACAGGAAGAAACACTACTTAGATTCAGAGCCTGGATGCGTCATTGAGATTACCGACGTACACCCAAATTTACCCTTTACCTGACATTCATCAACGCATTTACCCATACGTGACGCTGTTTGTACCAATCTGCCACAAATGGGTATGAGGTCACTTTTGCTAGTGTATCCCGGCTCATGAGCGTTATCATATTATAAAGTGATAGACAAGCGCTCAACAGCTGATTAAACCAACTATAATCGTGCTTTCGCCGAGATAGCTACCACTCCAGTTGTGGAAGGCTTCGTCAGGAGGTGGCGGTGGAGGCCGATCCGGGGGAGGAGTTCCCGCCAGCACCATCGTCTCTCTTTCGTCGTACTCGTAGCAACTTAAAAAGCAAAATAATTGCAATGCGGAAATCTGGGGATCAGTCTCAAACACTGGCACTTGCCGCCTATAGAAAATAACAAAGTAAAATTTCGAGTTAAATATCCAATGTCATCGAGAGACCGGCTGAGTACTTAGTTTTTTAAAAGTGTTTTTTTTTCTGAAAGGAAAGCCTCCTCGAGAAGTATACCAGAGTATTTGATTAAGATTAGTTTTATGAATGATTGAATGTTTTAATTAATCAACTGAATGTGCGAGTATGGAACCTTGCTCAAAAATCAATCAACAAAACATCAGATATATTATGATGAAAAAAACTCGATTGATGAAATCAAACTTCTTCGTCCTGCGAGCTTCCATGGACTCGCTGAGAAATTAGGTAGGAGTAGCATCTTGCAAGGGATTTTGGAAGGCACTAATACGCTCAGAGTAGTTCAAAAGAGAATTTTCTCGGAAAATTCGTGGACATTGCAGGCCAGAATGTTGTACAGTGGCGTCCACATATTTAGCACACCCATGATTTCGGACCGGAATTTTTTGCATATCTCAGCCCAAGAGTGAACTATCGAAACCAAGTTTGAGTTTATGTTTAATATATCTAGGGGTGCTTCTTCTCTCTTGCTCACCACGGGCACAGAGTCAGTTGGAACTGCTACGTGGCCACATCCCTCAAAAGGTGTATATGGGCCAACTGTTCCAAAGCAAAGCGCTGCTGCAAAAATTGTTCTAATAAATGAAACTTTTTATTGCTTTTTCTACGAACAGAGAAAAAAACAAAAAATCGAAAAGCACGTTTTATCGCGGAGGAAAAATTCGGCGAAAATCGTACATTGCTAAAAAGCCTCTATAGTTCTTTTTTTTTCAATAGTACACAAACGCCCAAAGTGCCAGTTTGTGAACGTGACCACATCTATTTGAAATATTGACCGATTGCGGCTCAAAACTCGAGCATCAGCAGTCTATAAAATCCATCGGTAGGGGCGCGGAGTAAGCAGTGCGTACATGCCGCGCCTGCATTCTGATGGTATTTCTCGTCTTCCCCTCTGGCGCTTGAGTTTAGTGGACCAGCATAATCAATACAATTCTTCACAACGGCAACCGAAAGTAGAAAACATTGTATGATCACAAATCGTACTAAAGAGCACTCATTCAAACTAAACCAATTTAGTGGCGGCCGAGTTCTACCGTCACAACCCAGCCACTACGCGCTCGCGTCGTGACTTCGCGATTCTAATTTTGTTTTCAATGTCTTGGTTCGCATTTTAGATCATGTATGCTGAGCTGCGACGGGGACGAGATCGAGTCCTTATATATGGGCTTGGGGAAGTTCTAGAGGAAGGACCACACATTCTATAAGGTCATCGTTGGCGACTTCAACGCCAAGATCGCCCCAAGGAGAACTTCTGAGGAACCTCACTTCGGTACCCACGGCCTCCAGAGGAACGAGCAAGGAGAGAGGCTTTCAAAGTTCATCATGACAACGAAAACCACCACCACCAACCAGAACCACCACCAACCAACCAACGTTCTATCGTTTCTCCCTTCCGAAGTTTCATCATATGCCATTAAATCGGTGAAGAATCGTACAGAACCAGATCCAACAGGATTCGACCAGAATATCTGCAGAGCCTACCACCAGTTCTTATGAACGATTGGCTAGGCGACCTAACCAGAGGAAGACCAGCAGGACCGTGGCTGCTGTACGAGAAGGGAGAACCTCGGGACATCGACAATTTGCCGCTCTGTCTGCCTACTGTCCGTCGTCTACAAGCTTTTCACGGGAGTAATCCTCAGTAGGACCAAAATGGCATTAGATGAAGGATTGCTATGCTGGCAAACGGGATTCCGAAAAAGATTCAGTACGAACTACCATATCCACATGGTCATAAGACTCATCCAACGATCGCGAGAGTATGAAATGCGGCTCTGTCTTACGTTCAACGATTTGACTCCATTGAGACATGGGCAGCCAGGGCGAACTAATAAACATACACTAAGATATTTCTTGAGCTCTACAGCAGCTCCACAACCAGAATTTCTCCATTCTACACATCACCATCGACGCTAGTAGAGGGTTTTCAGAAGGCGACATTGTTCAACAAAAGTGTTCAGCGCCACTCTCGAAGACGTCATGCGGATACCAGAATGGGATAACATGGGAGTGCAAGTTGATGGCCGGCGAATTAACCATCTTCGCTTCACTGACGACATCGGCCTTATAACACCAACCATCAGGCAAGCGGAACCGATGCCGGCCGAGTTCGACTATGCGTGTGGGAAGACTAGTCTTTAACTGAAACTAACGAAGAAAATGTTCATGAAGAAGGGATCGATCCTGGTTGTCCCACTCTCGCTCAACGAAAAAAGCATACCCGCATGCTTCAGGTAAACATTAACTAGGACGGGAAGACGACATTGTGAACGACCTCGCTCCAGAACTTGGCAGAAGGAAGCGAGCGGCTTGGTGAGCTTACGATAGCATCGAGGGCGTAGTGAAAGAGGCGAAGAACGCTAGTCTCCGTTCCTAATTGTTCAACGCAACGGCTCTCCCTGCTTTACAGTACGCCTTAGATAACTGGGCGTGACGCCCCGTAAGCAGGATGAGAATGGAGTCAGCGTCATCAAACGTTCCATCGATAGGGTGATGCTAGGGTAACCCGCCTCACGCAAGTGAGAGCTGGATTACGGAGCTCCACCCTCTTCAACAGATCAGGAACGCTGGCGCTTACGCCAAGTCAGGTAACATCAGATGGGCCGGACACGTGATGTGCCTTAATGAAAACACTTTTACAAGAGCGTCAGCCGAGTGGGCTCCATGGAACGTCAAGCGCACAACAGTAAGACCAGCGACTCGATGGTGAGACTTCCATACAACGTGCTCCAAAAGAGGATACACTGACCCTCTATCGAACAACTCTGGCTTGCGAGAGGGGCAAATGAAAGGATTGCTGGCGCCTGCTTGGTGTATCCGAAGATCAACGGAAGTGGTGGTCATTAAGGTTAATCAAAGCGAATTTTCTGGATTTGCGACAGTACTCGGGTACGAACCCCGCAGTGATCATACTTGGGAGCAACCTACCAAACCCGAGATTCCTATTTGGTAACGAAATTGCTTGAATTAGACAAGTTTTTTTGGAGGGACTTTCAGGGCCAAGAACGGTTGAAAGAGGGATAAAAGCGTCGGCGCACACTTTGAGCCCGGCTCCCTCAATTTCTCTCACACCATCCAAGGAGAATACAAGTGGTGTCCTAATACTGAAACTCAAGGGATAGTTCAGCAAGGAGAAGAATTCAAAGCAGGTGTTGCTTGACTTCCTGATTAATCATCATGTTCCCTGATTTTTGAAGTTAAGAGATGTATACGCTCCCCCCCCCCTTTCCATGTTCCATCAATTATTTGAAATTGACAAATACTCTAACAGTTTGTGTTAATATAACAGAAAGAATAAATACAAGCAAACTTGAATTATCAATAAACTGTACCTGTTGGTAAATGGAGTAACCGCCGGCTCGATGGGCAGTTGGTGGTCTGCACCGAAACAACTGAAACATAAGTCTTGAGCATTAGCATTTCTCGCACACATATTATGCATGCGATTAACGAGCACACCATGTTGCCACAGCAATCGCAGTGCCACATGTAGAATTATGACTTATTACATCTTCTTGGAATAATACCACTTATTCAGAGGAGAAGATTATGAACGGTGAGGGTCATAAGTTACAGATGGTCGGTGCCGGCAAATAAATTTATAGTAATTTCTGTTTTTCAGAGCAGCCGTAATTTTCATTTCCCCTATTCTGCTAGTATCGATTTTGTGGAAGGGCTTGAATTCTACAAAGGTGCACTGTTTGTTCTCCGATTAAAGCAAAGAAGAAAGCTCCTCTTCAAGATCTCACGGGTTTTTGAGACGAAAACCACATAAAACCCCATTTTTCGCAAATGCGGGCCGAGGCCAATCACTCCAAAACGAAAGGCTCCAGCGAAAGTCTGTGAAGAACGAAAAATACTTCACTTCTTCCTTATCGAGAAACAGGAGAAAGTCTGTCTCCAGTTCTGTGTTTCCGTGACATTTTTTACTGCTTTGGGAGCACTATTGAGTGCAATCAAGTAAATAAATCTATTGGAAGGAAAACCCATGTAAATTGTCATCCTCGGGAACTGAAGTATTTCATCAGAATTTGTACAAAACCTTTGCCTCATCCTGAATAATTAGGACATGTAATTGAATTCCAATTACCTTCCGTCCATCGGCGTAGGCGGCGGCGCAGTCGGTTTTGGACTTTCCAAACCTTCCAGATGAGGAGGTCGAGTGATTACAATATTTGGAACAGGAGCTGATGAAGAGGGAAGAGCGACATGATCATTTACACGACTTTTTGACCCTTTGTTCCCCATTCCACCAGAATTGCTGAAAAAAAATTGTTGGCTGGTGGACCACCTGTCATAATATGTAATGAATGTGAGCTTAAATTCGTATTCTCTCCTCAGCTGCGATTTTCTACACACTTTTTTTCCTATTTCTAGGCACTACAGTCCAACTGTTCGAAAGCCATTTTGCTCCGCTGCCAAGGCTTCTGTTATCAATTGTTTCAAAGAAAAAAACATGTTCACTTTTCGACCATAATATTGTGAGCGAAATTCACAAGAAAGTAGTATAATCTATATGTCATCAAGCGGTGCTGCAAAGCCTTCGATGCTAACCGACTAGCAAACAGTTTTATTCCAGCGCTTTAAAGGTCGCTCTGACTATGTGAACATATAGGACCTGCGGATATTGTGGGGATACGATAACAGATTGATCCATAGGAGCGTGGAATCCGTTTGGGACTAAACACATCATTTTTGAAGTTGGAAAACCTTAGCTGAGTGCTTCTGACATCTTTGACCCTCGACCATCCTCGGCTTTCATAAGCCACGAGTGGACCAATATGAAAAGCAGGAATCAACAATACTATTCCTTTTCGACTGGATGTGCCTTACTCAACGATTTGATTACTTGTTAAGGGAGCTAAAAAATCTCGAATCTTGTAAGAAACATTCCAAAAACGAACTACAGCTAGAAAGGAGTTTTAGCAGAAAAAGCGAATGAACTAATGTTTGCTCCGATCTTCCACTGTGAAACTTTCAATAATAGTTGGTATCCATGCGGGATCTCGCGCAGGTGTGGCACCTTTATTGCTGTGTTTTATTTTCATTGGCAAATTTACAAGGAATTTCCGACATAATAGTGGTAACACTTCAGTGCAGAAAAGATTGCAAAGACCTTTAAACACGTGAGTTTGTGAATCAACATGTGGTTAACTGGGAACCTCTCCGAAGGACAAATGCAAGTTTTGTTTGCGTACCATCCACATTGGAATCAAATTGCTTTCACCATAAGGGAGCCTTCGATCAAACTGAGAGAAAGTAGGAGTTGAAAAGGCTTTGCTTTGCGCCTGATTGCGCTTTTTTACTATATCGCTTAACTAACATCTAGCGAACCAATCAAACATTCTTGTAGGAGAAGGAAAGACCTTTTGAAGGGTATGAAGGAGCTGAATTTAAGTAAGAACTCTTAAAAAGAATAAAATCTGCAGACTTGAGATAACTCAACGATTCATTCATCACAACTGTTTGCACAAGACAAAAACTAGAGCAGTCGCTGAAATCCGCGTTTTTCTTTCAGGATGCTTGCAGCACAAGTAAACTACAGTATTTATTACTACAAATAGATACTGTTATTTTGTTGTCGGTGGAGAGGTCTGAGTAATAATCCGCACCTCTAATCTTGAGGCTATAACTCTAGTTGAGCAAAAACTGAATCAGCAGTAGGAACAGTGCCAGAAAGCAAAGTTCGCATTCCTCACAAACACGACAGGATGAAGGGACATTGCTCAAAAGGAAGTTTGCTGATGGTCGACTATCAAGAGCTATTGATTCGTAACTATTGATTCTGGGACCCGGAGAACATTAAGTCGAGATTAGAGATTAATTCGTGAGACTGTACTACTTACTATGCACGAGGCCGAACAAATTCATACCCGCAGAATTTTCGCAACACTCGAGTACAAACGCAATTCCGAACATGAACTCCAAACATACCTGTTCTAAAGAATGAAATCCTATTTTTCGTTCATGAATAAAAGCCGTTTTCAGACGGAATTTAGGCATACCAAAGCATAGGTTCTGCAGTGCGGACAACCCCAGCTGCAGTGTTCAATTACAACGGATTAAATGCCCGCAATGCTGGGCTGAACAACATAAATGAGACGACGAAACTACCGCATGGACTACGTGAACAACACTTCTGTAACTAATACTTCGATGCCGTGAAAATTTGAAGATAAAAAAGAGAACAAAAGTACGAATATCAGTCTCCCAAGCCTTTCTTTTTCTCATTCGAAGAGGTCATGGCCTGTAACATAGCCAAACAGCAGCACAGCAGCACTTGCAAATGGATTATCGCTTGGAAGGACTGTCTTTCCGTATATCCTCCTTTTTTGATGCTGATCTACTGTCCTCCACTGTCCTCACTCCCCTTTCTGTCCTCACTTCAAATAACTGTTGTGACAGCGAGTGTAACTCCAGTAGAACGTTCTACAAACTCGCTCTTGTTGCGAACCATAGCACTCACTCATGACAGGCATAGAATAAGCGGACCTCTCATGTATGGCAGTGTTAGGCTGTTGGAAGAGTTTCACGCCATTTCTGAGCTTTCTCTTCACAATTATTTCTCTTCTTCGATACCACGAACAACTACGCAATAAACGTGCCATCATTATTGATAGGAACTCTGGCGGTAACAGCATGATTTGTTGGCAGCAGCCAAGAATGAGTGGTTCTACTGTAGTTTCACCAAAGACTGAGCATTGCCTTTCGAGAGGGTAATTCTCGTTTTGGCGGCGGAATCTGAGGTTGACCAAACTGAGTTTTTTGGTATATTGGGTACATATACCGCAGGTTACGTATGGAGCGATTACTTGCTACTGCTAGCGATTACTTGCAGGGAAGTGTTGACGAAATTTTGTTTAAGTTACCTTCCAATTCTAATGGTTATTTAACACGTAACATGAATACTTTTCTTGTAAGTTATACCGTAAGAGGTTCCCACTGAAATCTTAGATTGAATTAGACAGCACGTGGTCCTAGAGCACCCACAACGTCGACCTTGCTTTTCTTCCCTTCACTACTGTTGCCAATTCCCTTTGCTCCTTCAACTGCATTTTGTTTTTTACTTGCGGGAGGAATCCTAGTTATATTTAGGTCCCTATCGGTAGAGATGTGGATCAGACTGAGGGTTCATGAGCTGGGGCCGCATCCAAGAAAGTTGGAAATATGGGTTAAATGGGATAAACCGGCAAAAGTGGGCGTGGCCGCGTTTCCCTGCGATCCAAGAAAATTTGTCCGCCGAAGTTTTTCCTCCCAACGGAAAAATATTAATCCGCGTGAAAACGTCTGGATATATGGGAAAAATGGGAGAATTCCTCAGTGAAAAGTACTCGTTCTACTAATAAGCGATAGTTTAGCATCTACAAAATGCATTTTGGTAAGAAATGATGATTGATTAATGATTTTCATCGCAACCCATGTCCACATTACTAATGATTGCCTCACTCTAAGCATATTGACCAAAACGTTGTTTTGTTTTGCGTGCCGTATGCAGAGATAGTGCTCTTTGAGTGGAACATTTAGCAAAAAAGCACTAGTATATGGAATAAAAAACACTTTTTTTGGTATTTCAACAATAACTTAGCTAATAACTGTAATGGTAATCACTCCTTGAGCAAGCATCCATGATGTCACACCTACCTGCAAATCTGGGACACACTAATCTGTGATGACCTCTTCTGTCGAGTTTCTAAGGATGACTTTTATAAACTCAACTGACGCTTCTTGCATGGGATGGTTTTACACTTTTAAGCAGAAGTGTACACCCCATACGCATTTTCTTATACTAGAACAGAAAACTTTTCCGGATCAAGTAGTAATGTGGGTGTTTCTAAAGAAAGAATACCGAATGACTTCCTATCATTTCCAAAAGTGTAAACGAGCCCTCACTTCACGATTGTAGGGAATATGCGCGCAAACAGTTGAGAAATCAGATCCGTTCCCGAAATTAAGTCATTTTCAAGCCTATAACATGCGATATAGTTCAACCACGCGTCAACAAAACTCTGCTCCAATCGCAGAACAGCGAACATTTTCGAATCTTTGCGTTGAAACGGAAAACTCGTACACGGGTATGTTCCCAAACTGGATAAATCGTTCTTGGATCGCAGGATCGGGAAAGTCGCCATTACGCGGTTACATTTCCGTCTGGATTTCGTTTCCAACGGATATGTTCTTGGATACGGCCTCTGAAGGCAACGAGCGGGATGACTTGGTCGTCGGGTCCCGATGTGCCAGCACTCTCACGACTTAGACACTACTCGATTACCTCCACATAGCAGCGTAGTCACGGGATCAGACATGTTATCACGAGCTCTATTTAATGGCAAACGTGCCGGAAATTCCGCTTTGTGGAAGATTCGGGATGCCCTTTGAGACTCCACCACTAAACGCTAGGGGTTCCAACTGCTTGTGGTAAAAGTCACAACCGGCACTCGAACTCCCTTCAAAAAAAAAAAGTTTCTCAGGAAAAACATGGGCTTTCTGGGAGCTTTGTGTGTAAGAGTGTATGCCATTGTGGTCAATGTCGTCTGAAGATTCTTCTGATATAGTGAATCTGAAAATCATTTCTGAAGTGAGCTACCAATGACTTGTACTGTTTCATACCAGTGCTTGAGTGAGTTGAAAGATTACCAGCACTCATTCTCATGCACGAGGGCTTAGCGATATTTGCGTGACCGCTGGTGACAGTTTTGTGTTGTAGAACAGAGAAACATGTTGTACTAGTAAATTCACATCTCACCAACAAATGCTCACCTCTAACCAGGAGGTTGGAACCGAGCCTGTAGGCGACTTATGAAGTGTTTTGAGAAAAGCATGCATGACATGAAAAGCGTAGTTCATCTTCTGTGCCCGTACTTAAGATAACAGAATTATTCTTTTCTTAATTTAGTGTACATGTTTAGATATAATTTCACTAGTACGTTGCTGATCTGTATTTAGTTCAAAATTGCTTTACAGGGTCCAGCAACAAAAAGCACAGAGTTAAACGCTCGAGCAAAAGAAATTACCACTCATTATCACGGAAATTATTTTGAAAAATATGTATGACATAGAAAATGGTTAACAAAAATCACAACAACGACAGCACGCGTACTCCTGTCGACAATAAAGTTAGAATCTGTACTCGTTTGTACTCGTAGCTTGCAATCCATCCTGCAGCTTCCCGCCCATGACTGAAAAATGAAATGTAACTCCTAAGTTTCCCCCATGAGCTCTTGCTCAACTCTCCATCCTCGTGAAAACGACAATAGTATTGGATTCGTCCAGTAAACAAAGGCGCCATTACTTACTTCGCTCACCAGTTAACCACATATCCACAAATATGACACTCACATCCTACATCACCTTATTTTCAGCTGCACTGATTCTAATCTGTATATTTAAACTTGATACCGCGCACAGGGGGGGGGGGCTACTCCCGGTCGCAAATTTCAACCGAAGTAGGAATCGCCAACTGATAACAAAAAGTTGTGGGAAAGTAAACATCGTAGCTCTCAGCACCACACAACTCATTTTAAAGGTTTTTGCTACAACCTCGTCAAGCGGAGAGCTCGAGAGCTCGCTTAAGAACAAAAGTTCCTCACTTTTTCCGATGAACCTGCAGTCGACGAGGGTTAAGTGTTGAACGCAGACTGAACCGCGATGCGATTATCAGTGACGGAGAGAGGTAGCACAGCATAACTACCGCCATCAGTTAGATAACCAATGAATTACTAGTGACAAATGATAATAATGACTTTTATTTTAGGTCGATTTGGGAGCGATTCCCTAAAGCCGTGCCATCACACATCATCGAAATGCTCTCCCGTTTCAAAGACGCTTAGGCACGCGCGAGCGAACTTCGAATGACCGGCTCAGCGGCTCACCTAGATTTAAATGCCGGGCCAACCACAGGCGGCGGCGCGCGATTCCATGTACCCGTGTGGGAGGCGCGTGGGTGAGCTTTGTGATTTGAGGATTTATTGAAGAGTGTATCGTATGGTGACGCCAAAGGGTGCAAACCTCACAGTGCAGCCGGTCCAGCGGTGCTTGCGGAGCACTCTCGTACCGGAAAATGAGAACCACCTCTCACTGCAAAGAGTCGGTTGACACTATGTAACGAATAGGTCGGCGTATGGAAGTCGGTAAAACATCATACGACGGATTCGTCAATGTGTGTAGGTGCGGGGAAAGGGGGGGGGGGGTGCCGATGCGAGATGTGTGCAGCGAAGCACGGAGGATGTATGGGAGGAAGCAGCGTTATGTGCTCCTATATTACCATACCACCCGGATGTGTCCTAGATCCATAGTGAGACCAAGGATGGAATATCAAACTTGCCCGTACTGTGATGTATTTATAATTAATAATATGGGCACGTGCTCATCATAATCATAACTGTTTGAATCATCAGTAGCTAACAGAGCTCACACCACTCCTGGTCCGAGCGCACCAGCAGCATCCACAAACAGTCGCGGGCAGAAAGATATGATCAATGGTATGTTGGAGGCGGAACTTTTCATCATAACTTGACTTGGGATTGAGCTATTTGGCCTAAATTCTAGGATGTGATGAATGTCGAAGTCCTCTTTCTTTGCATAACATTGACGCAAACTGTTTCTAAACAGAATGTTTGCGTTCCAGGTCCAAATTCACCACTTTCATCAACATGATGGTTCCTCGTTCCTGTCGCCTCATTTCGATTCGCAGAGGAGTTGTTCTAAATCGTATCTTGAGTGAGTAATTTGCTTTTATAGTCGTGTTCTGTAGTTCTTCTCTTCACATGAAAAGTGGGATTTCCAAAAAGCTCAAAAAACTGAGAAGAAAGAGTTTTCAATAATCTCGAACAAAAGGCAATCGTTCCGACGGAAGACATTTTTATAATAATCCCTGCCAACAACTATTTTGACACTGTAATAGAAACTGTAACGCTCTCAATACTCTTCAGATACAATAATACAGATTTCTTGTTAAATTCGATCAGTTATTTCGGTCCACGCATTTCAGCAGCAAAAGAAAGTCCAGCAATGACATCTGGAGGGAAAAAACAACTAATTATGTGCCTAATCTGTACCAACTCTTCATTTTTCTTAGAAGGTGGTAGAAAAGGTAATGGATGAAACCAAATGAAGCCGGGAAAATTGATGATTAGGCCAAATAAAGCCACTACAATTGAGTTTCCGATAAGGTGCTGTTATGAAGCACCCATACAGCTTCTACACCAGGGATGAGCGGATTGTCCGTATCCGGTTATCCGTTTTACCGTTATCCGTAGGTTTTGGCCTATCCGTTATCCGCTTCGTTATCCGGGCCTTTGATGCCGGATAACGGTGCTCATAAGACCATAATAGTAGATTCATTTCGCACACTCCCAACAGAGGAGAGCTTCCACTTCAAGAAAAGCCGTCATATCACAAGATCTAGCGCATTTTCCCTCATATGTGATTTTGAGTCTGGAAGCGATGTAGAAGAAGGTAATACAAACTTGTACTCGTCTAGAAAGGCTCTTGCTCAGGTTTTCTGGGTTATTCGACAATCGAGGAAATTACCTCGAAACCTTTGTTTACCTGTAAGATTATCAACAACGCTCACTAATGTTGTGACCTCTGACAAAGTCGAAGTTGATGACCTCACAACGTACAGATGAGTGGTGCCCTCTTGCTCGCAAAGTTCAATTGGACTATTCATTTAACCCTACTGTTTTTGCCGATTTTTGGATCTGTTTACACATATTGTTTAGGAGTGAATATGACCATAATATTCAGTCAGTACTAGAAAGTTTACCAGAACTCCATAAAAGATATATGGAGCGAAGCATCAGCCTATGTGACGCCCCCCCCCCCCCAAAAAAAAACAGCTTTGCCGTGTTGTCGTCAATGGGTCTAAAGAAGAAACCGTAGAAGGACCAGAGTTCGTTATGGAGATCTTTACATTGAAGACGCCCTGGTCACGCATCTTATGTGACTAGTGTGCTAATCGAGTTATTGAATATCCAAGTATCACTGTTGTTTTCGTGAAACCTAGATACTATATTCAATTCTCCTTATAATTATGTCATACTCAGCGTCGTTTTGAGAATGGTGGATTTGGTGATTAACGAGAAGAAGAAAAACTTGTGCTAATTTTTGTCCACAATATTCAGATCGTATGTCCCTTTTATAATTCTTCATACATATTAGATATTAGTATTAATAATAGCTTAATATTATTCTTGATATTAGTAGAAGGTGGTGCCTTGAAGTATCTTAACACTTATCCGTTATCCGTTATCCGGTATCCGTTATCCGGTCATTTTTGGCCTATCCGTTATCCGCACCGTTATCCGGGTCGTGAAAAATCTCGTATCCGCTCATCCCTGTTCTACACTATGCAAACTTCATCTGGATTCCTCAGTCCCGTGGTGAGTCATAGCAAAAAATCCTCTTGTCGGAGCGACGCTGATCACATCTTTTTGATCGCAACTGTATATGATATTCGTGAGTCCCAAATGAAGGCGAATCAAAACTCATCAAGGGCTCGTCAATGGACAATAAACTTTTACATACTCGTACTGAACTTGCCACATATGCACTCCCCAAGATGAACCCCAAATCAGGCACGTTTTGCCTTCATAAGCTCAGTGCGCGGTGAAGTAAAGAACTGATAGGAAATGGAGGCATCAGCAAGGTGATGGAGGCTGTGCAGAGCAGCACGGAGGGCCGAGAGTGTTGAGCAGTGGACTACCAATCAATGAAGAACAGTAGTGAAGTGGGTTCGAATCACTCAGCCAAAAAAAAAATGGAAGCTATGTACGTTTCTTTGAACATGCTCACCATAACTTTTTTTGACGATCACAGCTCCATTCGGTCGACATTTTCGCGTTTTTCGGTCGCATTTTGGGCAAGATTTTTGAAGTGCTGGGAGTTTTTGAATTCCTTGTAGAGCAGGAATAAGCAGTGAAGAGATTGAATTCGTCCTCGATTAACAGGTATGTCGAGGAGACCAAGGCAAATGTCCGCGTACTCCTCCAACTCGATGTCCAGCTCCGCGGTGGGCAACTAAATGAATAATTAGCTAAAATTCAATAATACATATTATATAATGAAGTATTCTTGGATGCATTCGGAAATCATTTTTCATTCATTAACTTAGCTCTTGACGCGACACGTCAGTCCTCCAAGATCAAAAAGTGAATCGAAGTTTGTACGTGTAATAAGCGTCGATGAAACTGACGTAGTTGCGGATTTGAGCATCTACAGCGTCGCGACCGCGCACCACGACGCATGCACTTGCGCTGCAGTGACAGCTAACTTTTCAATACATAGTTTTTTTTTTGTCCTAAAACCATCAATTATGATGTAAAATACTGAACATTTCCACTACGGCAAGTCCGCAAATTCGTCAGCTTCAAATACGCTCATTGTATGTTGTTTTTCATGAGTGTATCCTCAGCTTTTTTTTTTTTTGAACAAAGCTCCTTCTCCCATCCAACCTTCGTCTCCACAAGAGGAATCTATCAATACACAGACACAGCTGTGGGTGCTCTCTTCCCACAAAGATCAGCCGAAGTATTCAAACGCCAAGTGGTTGCCAGCAGTTTGCATAGATTCTACTCATTACGCTGTTGATCAGTAGCTCATTTTCACTCCTAGAGCTTATATTTTACGCGCAGCTGAGTCAAAGCAATCAAGACAGCAACTAAGCGGTGTATGTGTGTTCTAGAGTGTTCAATAGAATTTTAATAGCATGTAACGCTCGGAAAGATATTCTCATTTGCATGTTGCACGGTCGATGAAGTCCTGAACAAACCGACTGAAACGCACTAAAGTGGGATTCTTGCTACATCTAAACCCAAGCAAACGCTAAAACTGGAGAAATGGGAGATTCTAACCAGTGAAATCCTCTCGTAAAGACCAGCTCATGCAAGAAAATAGAACACTATGCTTATGATTTCTTCTGAACTGATAAACGTAAAGTCATATTGTTATAGTGCGGTAGCCATATAAATTCATCTAATCTCTGTACTTGGTTTCACACCTATATATTTCATCAAAGCGAAAAAAAAGCGAACCTTAACACCCTCGAGTGCTTGCTCGAAATGAGGATGAAACTCCTGCATGAGGTTTTCAATATCTGGCATAAGGCTGCGAAACTGAACGGTCGACTGGGATGGTCTCGTCCGATGCAGTTCCTGCAATTTTACGATTACATACAATCAGCCTTGGCCTTTCGGTCTTTCTTGCCTAGATTGCGTCAAAATAGAACTCAGAGACATCTCCCTGGTCAGAAAATGAGATTCCCGACATCCTTAAAATTATTTTCGCTCTTCGTTTTTCAAACACATTGCGAGCAATGTGATGCACATGGTGCATCACGCCCTTCTCTCCCCGTTTGACCACGTGATGCACATGGTGCATCGCGCCATCCCCGTGCGTTGAAAACTGCACCTTCATGGCCCTTTCACGCAACTACATTATTCAATAATTCAATAGAGAACAAAACATCGTAAGGGCCCAGTCATAGCTCTTACTTTAACAGAAGCCTCAAATGAAGTAGGTCTTGGAACAGAATTCATATCACAAGTTTCTAATTGGTTACGAAAGTATCACTGAAATACGGAATGAGAGACGATACTGAAAAAACACAAAGTCACGAAGAAACGCGAAGCGTATCCTTCACATTTTAAAAAAAAAAACGTTCCCCAGCGGCCATGTGATGCACATGGTGGATCACGCCGCGCGGCCAAGAAAATATCGATTGGCCAAGCGCATTCGCCATGCGAAAACGTCCTTGGTCAACAATGTGTTAGATTCTAGTATCGTTGGATCGAAAATCTTGGAAAAAAAAAGTTGATGGGATCGAATAGATTCACGAGACAAATCTCGTTTCTAACCTTTATGTTGTTAATCCACTTGTCGATTTCGTGAGTCACTTTATCAGCACGTTCCAGAAGCTTGACCGGAGTATCATTTTGAGTCATCACCTAAATGAACCTTTCAAGAAAAGCAAAAGTACCCGACATGGTCAATTCACATCTCTGCTCGCACGATGCAGTTGCATCGCCAGGATAGTCGGGTCACTCTGCTGTACGGCTGGCTCGTCAAGCTGTGTGATGCCGATGTTGTCTTCGACCTGGTAAGGATATAAGTTACAAAACAAGTAAACTGAGCGGAAATTCACTGCACCTGTAAAGCGACCAACCTCATCTGGGCGTGGAATTTTTATCATAGCGTCAATATCTCCAATGGCGGGCATGTAGTCCATGATAAATAGTCTCAGCAGGGGACGCGGATGAATCTCCTCTGGTTGATAGGCATCGACAAATGAGAGCAGCTGCTGCTCTTCTTGGTTAAAGTCGTGTATTGTGTTCTGATCAGAGTCCGAATACTCTGAAACTGTACACAGCACAGTCAATTCTAGACTGAATAGCAGTGAGCTAATAGAATAAAATTTAATTAGTGGAATAAAGATGAGAGTGAACTATGAATAAAGCAGTTCCCTGTATTTTTTCAACTTCTACATCTTTGTACAGTGATTAGTTGCGGATTCTCTTTCATTCCGAAAAAAATCTCTTCTGCGAGACGCTTTGATAAACTTCCAAAATCCACTATATCCATGATTTGGCTTCCTGCCCATTCTCATGAGCGGATTTTTTCAGGATCAGCTCTCTTAGCCGAACTTTGCAATCAACGAAAAGCTTATCCAATGTAACTACGTACTAGCGTCGCTAGTTGGAAATGTATAGGAATGTTTGAAAAACTCGTTCTCGGATTATATTATTATATAGATCTCAGAATAAATAAGCGGCTACAGATTAGAAGCACCAGCTCAGGACGGCACAGCTGCCAGAATGGAGGAAGAAAAAATGTCTAACTGTCTGTCAATTACGGGCGCGTTCACTGGTCCAGCAACTCGGCCTATGGCAGAGGCGATCCTTGCTTTGCAGTGTAAATGGATCCATCTCGGAAACGCTCGAAGCATCATTGGGATGATCAAAGCCTTCTTCTTGTTTATCATGTGGTTCTCTAGTTATTTTGGACCAGTGTGGCCGTCCGGCTAATGCCGGATTTCCAGACTTCTATTAATGCTTGCTTCATTCGCATTCTTCACATTTCTAGGGAGTATGGATAATCGCGTGTCACTGATTCAGTGCATTCAATCTCTTGAAACGATTTATGTTTAGCTGGCGGTTGTGGTGATTTAGGAGGCACCAGTTAGAGGCGAAACCAGGTTGATAGCACGGGCAAGTTATATCTGCATCCAAGTCCTGGTGGACTAGTTCTCCACTCATTGCGAGACACACACAGCCTCTTTGCTGACAGCTAGTGGTCAACTAGGGTCTCCTAGCAGTTGATAGTCACAAGTAAAGGCTTCTAACCCTTCCAGCCCAAAATCTGTAACGGCCCCATCGGGAATGTGTTTGTTTAAAATTCGAAAATACACACAAAATGGTGGGAATTGGTTTAATCATATAAAAGCTAGCTGTTCATTTATGGTGAGTTCAGGTTTAGTATGTAACCCAGATACGCGAATGGAAGAGATACGTGAAGGATATGCAAGCAACCTGTGTACGCAAGGTGGCATGACCGTTTTTCAGGAACACGCTAAATGAAATGCGATAATTGCGGAGTGGAAGCGTTATAACAAAGGATTTCAGCACGGATCTCTGGATGAAGGATGGACTTGCAGAGGAAAGCACCACGCATTAGTCCTGGATGAGAATGGGATGTTCCAACGAGAAATTCGGAAACTCGCTACGATTTCTCTTTCAGTGAAGAATTGCTCTGACATATTTTCGCACTCGAATACTATCAGGTTGGTGCGGAATTAATTGCCGTTTTTGAATATGCACAAATGAACTTTTCTCTCCTGTGGAATTTTAGCAATTCCGATCAAATTTGTGTGACATTCTGAAAGGACTTTTCCTCCTCTTTCGGGAGCCACTTGGGTATTCTGGCTAGACCTTTTCAGTAGCTTTTTATGGAATTGCGAACAATTGATGAGCCGACGCGATTTTCGGGTGGTCATGGTGCGATTTTCGGGTGGTCATGGTTAATGAATTCAAACTCAAACACTTTGAATCGGAGATGTTCGGTAATCTTGCATTTGTTTAGGCCTAGAGTTGCCTTCCCAATGTACAATGAGCTGGGGGTTCGCGAAGTTTTCTTCCTACGATTTTAAACTCAAATACTACCATAGTCGTGGTCGTCGGATGTCGCGTGACGATCAGGCGTTGAGGACAGCCGTGGAACCCAAACCAGATCTTACCATCCGGACGACGAGAGCGAGGATGGACGCTCACTATACTACAGTTTCAAAACATCTGACCTCAATCAGCTGGGTAAGAAAGACGCGGACGTGCACACCACAGCATATGACTGATGACCAGCGTCTCACCTAGCGCAACATCGTTTCTAAATTAATTTTTCGTCGCAAAACAACTCATTTCTAGGCCATATAATTACCGTAGAGGAAGCTCGATTTCTGTACGATAACAAATGGTGCGGATGGGTATGGGCAGAGACGTTTTCCTACTTCTAGGTTTTCCTAGAGAAGATTTTCGCTTTGGGGAGGTTGTGTCAGGAGTTTATTGGTACTGTAAGGATGTGACTGACCGCAGCCTTCTCAAACCTAGTTGGGCATTGACAGCAGAGTTCTAGTATTGTAAATTCTAGTTGATCTCCGAAAATCAGCTGTAGATGGGGTAGGCAGTGATGAACAGAATGAGGTTTTCCATTGCTCTAAGGTGGCTCTAAGCCTATCACTCAAAAATTCACCCAGCAAAAACTGGCGCAGTGAGGCACCGCATTCGCATCCACCCTCCTCGATCGTCGGACCTTTTCTTTACTGAATATCACTTTTTCTAAGTCCCAGATGCAAACCTGTGAGAGCAGCAGATTGCTGACCCGGAGCATGCTGAAATTGCTCTCTAAAAGTTTGTGAATAGTCGCTATATCGGTTTTTGTTGTAAAGGTAAGGAATATGCACTGAATTGTTGGGGAGGGTCTGCCGAATGATGCTAAAATGATTGGCGAAGTTGTGTTTGAGCCGAGTTATAACACATTGAAGTGAAGTGTTCGTTTCGGCAATAAATTTCGCACCAACCTGATAGATTAATGATGAGAGCTCGACTAAAGCGGCGACACGCTGCACAAAGTATATTTGAGGACATAGTGAGCTTAAAAATAGCGTAAAACGACACTCACTCTGGCTGTCACTATCACTATCCTGCTCGGTGCGGCTAGCACGTCTCATCATTTGTTGGAATGGGAGTGCCACTTTGGACATGATCAAGTCGTTCAACGTCCCTCGACCAGCAGGATTAGCTGAATATCTTTGCATGAACCCTTGGGAAAAAAATCCATGTACTCGCAAGTAACAGATTTAGTTGCAGTGACGAATCGCTAAAATTCTGCCTGATTTCCTTGCTTTGTGAGTTCTAATTGGCACCCACTACTAGTAGTATTGATAGATTTATCTATAACACGTTATTTTATCTATAAGAACAGACTGCAACGTTATCATTGGATATGGATCTGCTGTACATGGATATCTAGTATAATATGAGTCAAACTGACAGCATGAATACATCCATCTGAGTGTTCGTCGGAGGAATCGGCATTCTCTTTTGAGTTGCTTATTACACGTGTCAAGCGAACACTACCACAAATTCAAGGACGGAAGTTTTCGTGATGATAGAAGTAGGAAATCTAAAGCGAAAAAAAAAACGGTACAGCAAATGTTTCATGAAAACTGTCTGTGACCACCCCGTTAAGTCGTCCCTACCTGCAGGTTTTCAGGAAAATACCTCTCATCGCGTCTGAGGTTGCCAAAGATGTTTACTTTACTATCCATTTACTAGGCACGGCTTAGTCTAATGTACGTAAGAAGCGGCTTAATCTCAAATTAGTTCCGGATATTTACTAGAGTATTTCTCCGTTATGAGCTCAACCCATGCGGTGGTTCTTTTATTGTTAAATAAAAGACGAACAAATTTTTCCTAGCTTAGTAAATATTCTTGCAGGTTACCTTCGTTTTCAAACTGTTGGCCCCACTACAACTCTCGAAAATTTCGATTTCGCTCCTCATGACTATTTCAGTTAAGAAATCTAAGAGGCTATTACTTCTCAGATATCGTCTGCGCAGACTCCGTTCACAGTATCCGTTAACCAGTTGAGTGTCGCAACACTGCGTATCACCAGCTGTGTTGTGTGTATAGTGGAGTCGTTTTGACAGTGCGTTTTCCGCGACAGCGGCTCCCTGGCATTGGAGCACGCAGCGTGGTCGGTCAAAAAGTTGAGCTATGATTCATCTAGTATCTTTGAAGAGTTTTGTAGCTTGTTTCTCCTTATATTGTTCTTTCTCAGCTCTTAGAACAAATGAAGAAGGGAACAGACGATAAAACCCGTCAAAGAAGCCGGATCCATCGTGGGTCAACTGTTTGACCAACCGCACTGCGTGCCCCAATGCCAGCAGGGCCGCTGCCGCGGACAACGCACTTTCAAAACGACTCCACTATACACAGCAGTGTGCGTTGCACCGTTGACATTTTCTAAGGTATGCTCACGGAGTACTTCGCACCGCACACCACTAGGTTTTATTTTGAAAAATTAAAACATTGCTACACCTACATCAAAAAATATTTCACACTGTGTTCGCGCACATCCTTTTTTGTTAAACATCACATCTAAGCAGGTGTAATAAGTACATTTCCATCATTGGCTCCCGCAATAACTCTCGGAAATGAGAGCATTCGTAGCGGTGCACTATACAGGGTGTCCCAAAAGGGATGTGAGGAAAAAAGTCGTGACGACCAACTACAAGTGGCCTACAACCTGACACAATATGTATATATGAGCTGCAGCTCTCCATGGCGTACAAATTTGTAAAATCATAAATTTATAAATTTGCGCCCATACTCAATTAGTGTATGTGTTTTGTTTTGAAAGATGCCTTATTAGCGAGTTTTGACACAGCTTGTTTATTTGTGTAGTCCAGAGGTTTATTTCCAAATTGCCCAACTCAAACTAATTTGATCTCTCGGATTTACAATGCCTCAATTTTTTTTAATGAGACTTAATCAGAGAAATTTTGATTGAGACTAAACCAAAACATTTGTTTTAGCTCTATTTGAATAAAAATGGCTACCTGTGTCCCGCTGCACAGCCGAAGCTTACCATATTTCAACAGGTTTTGATAGGTGGGTGTGATATCTCATTGAAGATTGAGGGAACAGTCCAAACCAGAACATCCTCTGTTGGGTGGTGGTCAAGAGGTGCGCACGGATAGTTCTCACACCCCTCTCGCACCTTACTCGCACCTCTAATTGCGGATGTCTTGTAGGAGCTGTCTTGATCTCAACCAACTCTTAGCAGCTGCTGTGGGCGATATCGCCAGTACGAGTCTTGCCGCTATCGACGTCGCGCATCGCACGCGGCGAAAGTGTATTCGGGACAAAGGCTGTTGCCAAACGCGACGATAGCTGAGTATGCACACCGCCTGCCTTACTCTAAACGGTCTCCAGCTTCTGTACAGCTCCCCACTACCTTATTAACTCTTGTGTTTCTGCAGCTCACCACAGTGGAATATACTATATGTGGAAATACGTTAGATATGTTCACGATATGAACAGCGACATACTTTGGTTTACGCGATGTTTTTTATGTGATGTCCAGCAGCCTGAGATTTCTGGAGCTGAGAAAACCCTACTAGTCCTAGCAATACTGATACACAACAATATATTCACAGAAGCGTAATCAAGAATGTATAAGGAATCCAATAGAATCGTTCGAAACCCTTTAAACCCGTTTGGCTTCCCTCATTCCTATGAGTAGTCATGAATAGAAACTATTCCTGGTATATAGAAACTGTTTTTGGTATAATACATACTAACTAACCAACCAGTATCAATACTACGAATTATTAACTCACAGAACATTTCAAATTCTCGTTTAGCCCAAATATTTCACCGAGAATGGAAAGTGGGAATTTTCGATTCTTTCGCTTTGCTTTCAATTTCAGATTGCTGTAGATGTGATGAAGTATTTGGGGGTAAATACCAAATATCATACTGGTCTTTATTTTTCCCAGACTATGACAAAAGCAACAACGCCGAAACATTACCTGTTCAATAAAAGGTTAATAAATTATGATTTATTGATTATCGGTGAAAGGCTAATTTGTCCTCAAGGGTTGCCAGGTTATCGTATCACATGCAAGTCGTCCTATAACGAGAACCTCTCATCCCTGAGGGCACGCTTTAGGCAAAACTGATCTCCTGCAGGAGTGCTCGGTCACCTTCACAGACACGATTGACTGTTAGAGAAACTACGTGCAACCAGAAAATTGTGTAATGACGAGGAAATAGAAATGAACAGAATTATAAAAGACTCGTATTGCGTATCGCATCAGTTTTCCTTAGAAATTTTTATGATTACGAAAATCACGCTAGTTTTCTGCAATTTTCCTGATAATTACATTCTGTTTCATTCTCCTAGGTTATTCCCAGCGTAACCTTACGAAAACGAAGATAAGATAGGAAACTAGTGCAAGGCAATTCGTAATCAAGGGCACCAAATTACTATTTTAGGTAAAGAATAAACGAAAATTTCGGAAGAAAACCGATCTGGTTACGAGTCAGCTTTTATATTTCTGTTATAAATGGGCATGGAAATTTGTCACTCCGACGCGTTATGCGTTACATACTTCAGTTTAGCATAGTTTTAAGAGTAAAATTAACTCGAACAACTGAAAATTGAAGAGACCATTGAATAACAATAACTTCATCACAATTTCCTTTCTTTCTTTCATTTTTTCGAAGTTTTTCGTGTTTATTTTTTATCGCTATACTACATGCAAATTCGGCAGGCTATAGTCTGTTCCAAACGCGACGATAGTTGAGTAACCGTGCGAACAGCCTGCTTTTCTCTCATTCCTCTCCAACTGCTGCACACTTTCCCTCGTTCTTTATCTCTCTGCTGTTTTTCCAACTATTGTCAGTGGTGGAACGCACTATATGTAACATCAGCTTCCCTGAGTGTTTATTTCCACGTTTCCAAGCTGGCGCGACCCGGGATCCGCATTCATCGGGGGCGGCGAATGCGTCCGAGTTATCTCACTGGGTGTCATTTTACCGAAGGAGGGTGGACGTGCATTCAGATACTGTAGCTGTATCTGATATTGCCTATGGGAATGTGCGGGCAAGGTGCGAGGAGACCCAGATAATTGTCGAGCGCACCTCTTGGTATACACCCTTCTCTGCTCTCATATTAAGGGGGCATGCAAGAGGCAAGACCAGTTGGTCACGATGTTATCATGGGTTGTGTAAAAGTAGTGAAAAATTTACCCTCCGTCCTTATAAAGACAAGGGAAAGTGCCTCATTCATGCCCGCATTTGCCGACCGCATGGCGCAAAAATCTCTACTCCTGGTTTGACTTTGCTCAAGGCTGTTTAGAAGAAAGGCTTCACAATGGGGTTCTCGCCATTTTTCTGCGGCATCACATATAGCCTTGTGATAAGTGGCTCGTTCTTATCCCAGTCATATAAGAATCTTTGATAACGACTTTGCAGTGAAGATGTGCCTTTGAGGTCTTTTAACGAAGAAGAAATCCAGAAGGTCAAATCTGGTCGTATTCGACACGCCGCAACTCAGACGTCGCATGCTATAACCTGGATAAGTCGTCTGGCCCTCCAAAGCACAAGTTTCACATCCGCTACGAGCACGGAGCATGGCCATATCTCTTAAACAATTCTCCGACGTAGGTAAATTGGTGAAATTTTGGGAGAAGTTCACACACTTTTTGAAAATTTTTAAAAAATCAACCAGAAAACAGCACCTGTGTCGGACTTACTTTTCGACTCCTCAGATTTCGGCATTGTTGGAGGACTCTGATACGCAGGCGGTGAAGAGGGAGGATAAGCTATGTTTGCAGGCAGGCCTAAAACTGAACTTAGGAAGGTGTGACAACGACGAAAATCTTGGGAGAGTTCATACTTAACGCTTCTTCGTACTCTGCCTCGTTCGGGCTGCCCGCTCTCTGAAAATTAACATATATTGGTGTTGCTCAGAAGCCTGAAAAACAGAAAGACTAGGCGAACCTGGTCCTCAAGATTGCTAGGTTCCGGATCGTTTAGTTGACTTCCGGAAAATCGAACTGAACGCACACCTGCAAAATATTTCGCCACTTATGGTACATGATCCGCAGAAAATATAAAAAGCAACTTACTATTAGGGCGCTCTGTGCTTAACATTTCCGTTGACTTCTCATTCCAAAGGTCGTTGCTCGGCAGCACACTATTATTGTTCTCAGGTCTTGACTCGGTAGGATCAACTACTTCTACGTGATGAGTGTCCTGGTGGGTATTTCACACTCATCAAAACAAATGAACCAATAAAGGGTGCTTAAAATCCGTCAAAAGTTATCATTGATGGGCTGTAACCAATTTTTGATATGGAAAAATAGCAATTCACGTGCTCTTACTAGAACCAGGAAAGGCCTTGCTCGCCGGATTTCTTATCAGCACCTCGTCTCTGCTTCCCCCCCCCCCCTCCCCCCCCCCGCCTTGAGTTTTGGCCACTTCCCTTTTTTCTTGTTCGGGATCGTGTATATTAGGGTGGTAAGAAAGTCTTGAGCAGATTTTTACAAAAGTTCCAGAACTTTTGCTCATTGATCGGTATCCATGACCTACCACGTGCTTTTTGTAGACAAACGTGGGGCTTCTCCATAATAGGCATATATAGCCAAATTGCCTTCCTCAACTTCAATTACGACGTCAGTTCCACGAGAGGTCCCCCTAGCCAAAATCAGTTTTTCCTGCTCTGTATACATCGAAAGGAGTTTCTAGAATACCTAATTATTGGAGATGAGAGTGGGGTTCTCTACGATTTTAAAACGCACCGTGCCATGTGGTTCCGTCAAGGAGAAGATCGGCCAAATCGCACCCCCCCCCCCCAAACATCTGTCTCCTTTGCTACTTCTGGAATTCGCTAGAAATATTGTATTATGAGCTGCTCCCGCAAACACACACAGTCACCGGTAACACATAAGCCAATCATCTCCAGAGAGCCGCGGATGCTGTTTGAGAGAAACGGTCGAAACGAGTTTCTTGTACACCTACGCCATGGTGAGGGTAGGCCCCAAATAGCTGAAGAGACCGGTGAAAAATTGGCGGAGCTGGGCTGGGTTACGGTTTCTCACTCACCCTGTTCTCCAGACGTTGCCCCTTCCCACTACCACTTATTTTGCTCTTTCAAGGCATTTCAAGTCAAGAAAAAATCCGCCAAAGTTGACCATGTTGGAAGGGAGGTCAGCGATTTCTTTGGCTCCCAGTCTTCCCATTCCTGGGAAAAGGGGACCGTTGACCTGCCCATTAGGTGGGACACTGCAGTGACTAACTATGGCTATTATATTGTTGAGCAAATTCCACTGTGTGCTGAGTAATAAAATAAAGCGCAAAAAAAGTCTAAAACGGCTCAACACTTTCTTACCACCCTAATATTACTTGATTATACTTGCCATACCTTGCCATGTCGTGTCATATATCTTGACTGGAATGGATACTGCATCTCAGTGAAGTCAGGCTTGACCGGACAAACGTAAATAATTGAGTATGTGGGCCAAAGGAATAGCTCTAGATGAAATCTTAAGTGAAAAAAGGAAAGAAAGAACTTTAGGAATACTGAATTATCCGCTACACTACGTATTAATCTACGTTGCCAGGGTCAGTCGTCTTTTGAATTTAGTACTCATTTTCAAACAGCCTATGTCAACTCTTCAAATATGAATGGTTATGTCACTGTAAATCAACCACTTCCATTAGAACACTAACAGATGAAGACAGAAGATACAGGATAAACACTGAACAGAGATTTTTCCAGAAGTAGAGAAGTGTCGTACCTTGTTTTCTCCTAGAGCGCGGATTTGACTGCCTTCATGTTCCGAGGAATCGTCACTGATATTATTGTCAGATGCGACGTCCACAGTCGTGAGGTTCATCACGCTGTCATAGCAACGGCGGTGAAGCAATGCGACCCTTGTTGCTAGGACAGCATCGCGCAGTGCTTGGAACACAGCACAGAATGGTGTCGTGGCAAATTCTCTTTTATTCCATGGAAACAGGTCCGAAGTGCCAATTCTGGCATTGTCTGCTGGTGTACGTACATCACTGCTCAAGGGATGTCGAATAACGATGGTCGCTTCGCGGAGTCGCCGTCGCTCACCGTCGCTTTGCCATAACTTCCTTAAAACTGCCTCAACCAAAGTTTTCGGTCCCTTTCGGAGTTGCCTCGAGGAGATTTTCAGATGACCTACTGATTGTTGGCGTAAACTTTTGGTCTACCGCTTTTATCCAAGTAATCGATATATCGATTGGTACAATGTAACGGATTGGATTAGTAGTAGCGAGAACGCGCAACAAGAACTGGAAATCAAGTTTCTCAATCAAGTTGCAGTTTTCAGATTCAATGCCTGCCCCGGCGATTCTTTTTGCAAAATGATCGACTTGATTCCAAAAATTTCTTTAATTGGGCAAACACATGAATGTTTCGACCGGTAATGGATATCTAATTCTTATTATGATACAAATTGCAGAGAATGTACTCGCAATCAATCGAAATATTCATGTGTTCGTCAGAATAAATACTTGTTTTGGTCAAATGGAACATTTCGCAAAAAGAATCCCGCATACAGTCATTGGACCTAGGAGTCGCCACAAACGCGGCATACTCCCACGCTCAGGTCCGATAGGGTGGTTTTGCAGCTGCCAAAGTGCTGACAAATCGTGTGTCTTGAAAACTTCTCCTTTTGGCCCAGAATATGGCCCTTTGAGACCTCTTTTAGAACTCATATACTCCTATTGTCCCAAGGCTATTCAAGGGCTGCGAGAGACGGTTATGACATTGCGGCTAAATTTTCGGCGAAATTAGTGCGGTCCTAATTGCCAGATGATGACAGCATCATCTCATTAGCGAACTGTAGCTCATTCAACATCGACGTTTTCACGAAGCACAACGGTTTCCATTTTGGATAAGGGTAACATCAAGACAACTAGGCCTGCAGAAACGGCACTTGCTGGACATGAAGTTCACAAAGTTGTTTTGAACCTGTTATTATTCCTGCCTCGAGTTTGTTAGGTCGGAACGACAGTTGGTTTTCGACATTCCGTGAGCAGCATTGTATTAGGTTAAGTCGAAAGTTCTCGGACAAATAATGATGACTTGTAGAGATCGGAACTCAGCAAAGGGCTAACGAAACTGGACGCGCGAGCAACCACTTGATAGGATATAAAAGGCTCTCCAAAGTGCAAATTAAACCACGTACCAAACTAGTTCCTCTCCTGCCACCGTGTTGCGCAATTTCAAGCCGTCGCCACTCCACTTCCGCAACACCATACTCTTTTTCTACCTATCTGGGTTCATCCACACGTGGTTTGGGCATCTACTCGCCGGGTGTGAGTAGTGGACTCTCTGTTCTAACGTTCATCGGCGTGCCCGATGTGTTGACAAAGGTGCTGATGCTGAAGACGTCCCTAAACCCAACGCACACGCCAAACAGGTCATTCTCTGCATCAGGTAGAGCGTACACGGCGTATACTGGGAGGTGCTCGACGAGGAATCTGCAATGACAGTAGACGTCTACACATAGGTACGATAACCTGAGACGCGTCTCAACCCACCTTCACCTCGGCTACGCCCCCGGGGGGGAACCTTCACCCGCGAAGAAGAGGATAAGTTAGATCCGGGGCGCAGCCCCCAAGTGCGAAAGGGTGCTAAAGACGCGCATTTTGTTGGGGAAAGAGAAAAATACATGGAATGCGCAGTTGTGGATTAAATTCTACGTACAAAACAGCGACAGGAAACATGAAGCTCAAGAGTCGTCGGCGAACACGGGTTGAGAAAAACTGTTGAGAATATAGGCATGAGATCAGCTAGAATTTGGGCTTTGGCCTGGAATATCACCTTCAATTCAAAAAAGGAAGTGGTGCGCCGTTGTCAGACGGAATAATAATACTACGTTACAGTAGATAGTATTGAAATGACAGAAATCTAGCTAAAAATAACTGAGAAATCTCCTAAAACGTAAAAACCACGATATCTTCTTTATTTGGGAAAACTGAAAGTTGCGCAGTTGTAAGCTGAACTCAGAATGAAATTCTGAGCAGAATGATATATAATTCTTGGTAGTTTCTTTTACGCCCGACGAAGAATCCAGGGTGAGATAGATGCCCCGTCCATCTCACCCTCGCGTCGGGCGCCCTCTCATATTGCGTGCTCTCTCGCTAACCCACCTTAGCTACACGGGGCATTTGTCTCAGGCGGGCTTTTTCAGCCCAGCATGAAAGGAAGTACCAAGTATTATATACGATTCTACTCGGAATCTCACGGGCTCGGCAGCTGGCAACTGCGCAACACCTGATTTTCCGAACTGAAAGAGATATTTTGCGGAAAGGCGTTTTTAAACACGGTCTGTTTTCTGGGCTATCTTCAAATGAAAGAACTTGCCTTTATGACCCCTGTATGCGCAAGACTGTCGGTAATTTGATAGGCAACTGCGCAACTCATCGTTTTCTGAGAATTGCCGAGAAATTCTAAAGGACGCAAATCCTCCGCCCAGAATTTAAAAAATTGATTTCTTGGTAAAAATCGTCGGCCTTGATGTCATTTCGCAGAGAATGTCGTGAAGAAGATTACTGACAACTGCGCAACATACAGTTTTGTGAGATAACCAAAATATTTAGCGAAAATCAAGCGGAGACGCTACTAGTGTTGAGATGAGCGTGGGTTGCGGCACGAAAGCAGGGAGCCAGTGCAAATCTCTGACATGTCAGCCGTCTGACATTTTTAAGTGAAAGTGTAGAGATTGTGAGCATATTTAACATTCTGCCTCTGAACATGTCATCTTTTTTCCCTTTTGAGCAGTATTAGAGCTGTTTTGGTGCGAACCATCTTTAAAAAAGAGCTTCACTATCTCGCACTCTTTACACTCCACTCTTTTTACCTTCCTCAACTTCATCGAAATGGTTGGTGAACAACCTTCACTTTTTTGACCCAGACAACCTTCACTTTTCCGACCCCTGTCTCACCACTATCGTACCTATGCGTCTACATTGAGCAACTGAGGAATTTAAAGGCTATTCTCAAAAATGCGCGCCTGCAGCAGCACGAAGTCTACTTCAAGCACGACAACGCTCGGCCGCACATGGCAAGAACGACCAAGCCTGAACTGATGAACTTCGGCTGGACCATTTTATCACACTCACCATGTTCCCCTAACCTGGCTTCCTCGGATTACCACCTTTTCTCCCATCTTCAACGTCATCTGGATTGACAAGACTTCCAAACCCGCGACGACATCAAATTGCTACCCGAGCAGTTCTTCAAAGATCAGTCTCAGAGTTCTGGAGCAGGGGCATCTACGAAATGCCTAAACGTTGGAAGAAGACCATCGGTGCCACTGTGGCATATTTCAAATGATTCATAGTCGTCGTTTAAAAATTGTAAGATAATTAAAAATATTGTTAACAAGTGCTCCTATTCGCCTCCGGCGAGTCTCGCACTTGCCCGGCTCGCGGAACTCTGGAGCTGACGTATCGCTAGTTTCCATCGAAAGCGGTTGGAGCATACAGTTGAAAAACTCAAAGAAGGGGAGTCGGAGCCCTTGTCACTTATCTCCTATATGCGACTATTTGTTGTAGAGCGCTATCGAATGAGTTTCTTCTTACACTTAGTTGTTTCACTACCAGACAAAAACATGTAAATTCGGATGTCTACGTCATCAGTATACGCGTTTGCTGCATCGCACTTCAACTGCCAGCAAAAGCTCACTACATAATCGCTTCGTGCAGAGCAATCCGAGCCGCGGCGATTTACTGTCTCCGGCGGACCTCGACATCCTGAGATTCACAGCCTTCGTAGATACCCTTCGTATTTAACACCTTCCAAATACATGGCTGACCATTGAGAGATGCTTACGACTTGAACCACTGAGCCCACATTTAGTTTTTCCTCGTTGTAGGAAAAGAACAAACGAAGAAAAACATCGTAGTGGCAAAAGAAAAGCGGTGTTTTGTCGGCAAACCAACCTTTGCTGCAAAATAATGAAGGGAATTCGCGGAAAATCATTCTCATTCACGCGAAGCTGCGCTTCGTTTGGATGACAATGATTTTCTGACATTGCACAGGGAGGGCACAATTCTTCATCGAACGGTATAGATTTCATTTTTTTTTGTCCGTCGGATATAAGCGATTACTAAAAGACACATAAACTGGTGAGTTTTACCATATAGTGATTTGTTTGAACTTTCGACTCAACCTAATATATGCGTAGATGCATTCTATTTATAGAATGCTAGAAGGCATACCCGGCTTTACTCAAGTGTTCTACTATCTCAACTATTTCCCTCTGATGCATCCAATCGTTGAATAAATTCTCTCAAAATGCTCATCATTTTGGTGGTCACCATATTCAAGAGTTTCAGTGATCCAATCACCGGCCCGTCAAGTAAAAAAAGCCAATAAAGTCAAGAAATTGTCGACTTTGTGCAGAATGCTTTCACATTTCCTCGTGTTCAGCGTGTATGAGAACCCATACATGTGACCTCACCTACCGATGTGCAAAAGTGGGGAGAATCAATAAATCGATTACTTCGCGCAAAATGGCTAGCGCATCTGTGTCAGCGCATTGGCGAACCTCAATGGACCTGCCTTCTCGGGTTAAATATAACCTAGGACCTCCCCAGCCAGTACTGGACTTCCGTGCCAAATTTGTTGGGACAAAATAATGCATTAGATACGCACCGGTTTATTCCAAAATCAAAAATTCGATTTCGAATAAGCCTGCAGCGTGGATGCTTGAAGAAGAGGGAGCAATATAATCCTTTAGGAATGATGAGGAGGCATTTACATCTTTTTTGCACATTTGAATTCTCCGGGTCTAGTCCTGAATGAATAAATGAGTTATTCGACTTTTATTCGGCCCTAATTATAATCTTCACAGATTCAATTCTACCCTATCATTCTTGTAGGCTTTCAGCGAAATGGTAAAAACTTGGCTAAATTTGCTTTTCCAAACTATCCTGGAAATCTTATTGTGCTTATTAGGCCATCCTTCGCGGGAGGGCAAGGTTAATGATCAAAAGGTTGGTGGCTTGTATACACATGCGAAGATATCTGTACACCAGAAAGGATGCTCTCGTAGGGCAATAACTTCTTATAGATTGGGCTGAGATGGATTGAAACTCCTACTCGACACTCAAATGATACTGAAGTAACATTACCGTTGCAAGTACGAAAATACAGGATACGCGAATCTTCTATGCATGAATAGTCGAGCACGCAAATCTCCCATCAACCCCATACCTCAATTTTCGTTTTTTTAAAAGGAAACATTCAATTCCCTTCGAATATTTGAACATTAAATAGCTATTTGAAATGTACTCGATTCCGTCAAAATTCTACATTTCAGTGACCTGCTGTGTAAGAAAATGTCGAAACGACGCACCTGGCACATCTTACGGAAGGAAGATACATTCCTGTGAAAGCGGAGCCCATCTATGCTACACTCGATGCAGATAAAGACCACTTTCAACGAGTACACTTCTGGACTCGCTGCTACCGTAGGAGGATCTTTCTGATAACCGCTTAATCAATTTCCGTGCACAAAATGACCACAACAACCTTTTTCAAAGACCCCTAAAAAGCATAAGAAATTTTATATTTCGAATGGATTCATGCGTTCACATGTTCTTTCATAAACCAACGACTCATTGTCTTTCTGCCTTTGCGATATTCTCCATGAAACGCCCACAAGGAACAATGACAAAGAGAATGAAACGCGAAAACAATCACTAGAACCAAAACCAGGTCGACATGTCATGAGATTGAAAACAAAGCCGTCGAAGTACAATACAACGATGAAAATGCATGGTGCAACAAGAATCAAACAATGCTGAGAAAAATGGAAGGTGATTAACAGCCATTTACAAATACACAACACTGCATATAAAACACCCGAACGTTACAAAGATTACTCATCAACAAGTGGCACGATTCACAAGTTTAACCAAGAATATCTTTGACGAATCTTGCCGCTATCGGGTACGTTATCATCAACAATATTCAAATAGGCTCTAGTTCCATCTAACGCCATGCCCTAAAATCAGTACATATTGCAACAAATACAAAATTTGTCAGCCATTCGCAAGAATAACTATGCCTTGATCTCTTGTAATTATAATACATGCACGTCAAAAACTTATATTTATCTCGTTGATAACTACTGGTTGGAATTTAAATACTAATTTCACACGCCAATGAACAACTAGGAACGACATGTGGGAAAGCTCATTTGTTCGGAACAAAGGGGTTTCTGACTTTAGCCTGAGCTAAAGCAGCCCATGGTTAAGCAAAGACCGGCGAGGAGCTTCCTCATTTTTTGCCACATCTTTTGATGCTGGGCGACATTTGTTGCCGTCATCACCAGAGGCTTGGTTTTGGATAATTATGGAGTGAAAGGAGGGAAATACGAGAAAAAAGTGTGCATCAAAGGTATAAGGACACCCTAGTTTCCGCAAATAACGGAACTCGTGTTCATCAAATCGGTGTGATTTTTCGCCCACTCGATTCAACGGACTAAGAAATCCGAAGAAGATTAATTGCAATCAGTAAGATCGATAACAGAATTTTTATAATTTTTCGAACATAAAAGTCAGAAATTCCCTGTATGAAAAGTATAGGGACACTTGCTATTGAATGATCATTTTGCTCGGAGAAAATCAGCAAAAAGTGGTTTGATAACCAGCTGGCACCATAGGTGGAATACCCTGAGAATGAGTCCTACGTTTCTGAAAAATTTGGACGCGCACAAGTCGAGTCCGCGCCGCGCCCTGTCACGGACACAAAATTGAGCCTTTCTCGGATTCGAGATACCTGGAAAGTAGAGGAAGCTTAGCTCTTTCCAATGGTATGCAACATTCCTTGACTGCTTCGAAAACAAAGCCGAAATTTTTCTTCAAGGTTGGACAACTTTCGAATTTGGAGCGCGTTTTTCAGGATTCATTGGAGTCCTTTCTCAAATGCGAGCTTGCCATCGTGTTCAGCTCACGATTCTGCGTCGACTGGTACCTGGGAGCAAGATAAATCTCGGAATGGGAAGCTCGGAATGCTCGACGAGGCAGTATAGAAATGGAAGAGACGCAGCCAGGAGCAAATGATGATTCCCGTCATAGCATTCTCATCAAAGGGCATTCCGAGTTTCCCACCGAAGATCCAGCCTGCATCCAAGTACCAATCGACGCAAAATCGTGATCTGAACACGCTGGCAACCTCGTCTTCGGAAAAGGATTCCAATGAATACTAAAAATGCGCACTAAGATCGAAAACTGTCCATCTCTGGAGAAAAATTTCGGTTTTGTTTTAAAAGCAATCAGAGGAGGTAGCAAATTATTAAGAAGTGCAAATCTTCCTCTACTCTTGCCGAACCTCGCTTCTGAGAAAGGTTCAATATTGTGCCTGTGACGGGGTGCGACGCGGACCCAACTTTTGCGTGTCCGAATTTTCCGAAAAAGTAAGACTCATTCGTAGGGTATTCGACCTATGGTACCAGCTTGTGCACATCCGAATTTTTCCAGAAATTCGGCACCCAATTCTGAGATTCTTACGCAATCTATGCAATAAGTACATTGTTCTTTGAAGTCGGTATGCTGTGCTCACTCGTTCGCATATAACGCTTCTAATGTAGAATCCCGTATTCCCTGAAAATAAACGTTGAAAATCCAAAAAAAAACTTTTTTCTCCGGTCAATCCTCACAAAAAACATTGATGTCCAGGACGACTCTCTTACTCAGGTTTTCAACTCTGCTGCCATACTGCCAACACTAAATATCTTCCAGTAGCAGTTCTGTTCCTCTGTCGTGGATAAGCGTAACTTCGTAATTTTCGTAATTTCAAGAACGGATTCCTCCGGGGAACAAGCGGTTGATTTTCGCACTTCTTCCTCCCTCTGCTAATTACCAGTTGAGGACATTCAATTAAAGGTGTGAGAAGGAAGACAAAAAATCCAATCGGATCAACAGCGCCAGAGCTATCAGTGACCAATAATTATGTCGCAGATGCGGATTTGTGAACGAGTTGTGCTACATGCAGTATGCTTAAATAGCTTGGGGGTAGCCGTTATTCTGAGCATACGACTGCGATAAGGGGCTTCCATAGTTTTCGCTCTCCGAGCTCCTAATTATAAGATGCCATGATCGGTAAAAATAGCACTGGCTAAAAAGTAGGGATAGGGAGGGAGTAGTTGAAGTTGAAGAATGAACAGCGAGAAGAAGTCAAAAGTAGTAAGTCTCAAGTGATCATTTAAAGTTCTGGAGACTTAATTCGTACTGGGTCGCGCTTTCTCAGAAGCAAAAAATCAGCGCTTATCAACATCAGATGAAAGTCATGTAGACTCGAAGCTCTACTGTCCTTTCTCTTCAAATTTTCAATAGGAATGTTCCAATCAAGAGTGAATGCTCTAGCAACGCTTGGAGTACTGCCAATCCTTTTATTTCAAGTAGGTACGTGAGGCATTTCAATCATTCTGCCTACATACACCTTTGGTCTCAGCTCATAACTGCATGAAACGACGTAAAAGTAATTTACGGACAACCCGTCCACAAACCTAGGCTAGCAACACCGCAACCGATCAGTTTTAGCTGTGCCGCTGTTGATCCGATCGGATCTCTAAACCCATTTCTCGCACCTCTAAGCGACATCCTCAGGTGATAAATATAAGAGGGAGGAAGGGGTGCGAAAATCCGAACCGGATCAACCGCCGCGCACCCGATTCCTCCCCCTCCTCCCAACCCGTCGACGCCTGGCGCCGAGTGACCTTCACTCCGCCACAAACGATTTTTCCCACCTTCACTTTTACGGACCCTTCACACAACTGTTCCACCTATGGCTGGTACTGTCTTGTTTACTGGTATTTTGAGCGTCATGTTTGCCACATTGTTGAATTTGTTGCTAGCGAGGGTAATTTCCAGGTTGCTCCGAACACCAGAATTGGCTTTTTTTAGTTCTTCTAGGAAAACGTCCTAACTGATTTGAGCTCAGACCCGCCTGGAGATAAATAAGAACAAGAAACAAGAATCTGTAAATGGAAAGAGGATGGGAGAGCAGGGTTGCCGGTCCAAAGCTGAATCGTGCTCAGTTGGGGTGACTCTAGCTGATGGTTGCATTTTCTTGCCTGAAGATGAAGTTTTGGTCATTATAGTAACAGTGCACTCGTGGTATTGGGGCATCTCCAAACTTCTGGCACAGCGCGGCCAGCTACATCCTGCTTTATCTAAATGCACAGGACTTCCTATACCATGCTCCAGTTGCGGCCCTAACAGTGCAATCATCGCAGCAGAAGTTCATTCCCAAAAATATGGTACCTTCTTCACCTAATGGATTTTCCCTTGTTGCGAAAAGGTAATTCGAATGTCTGGAACAGAGTAAAGCTGTATCCGAGTCTTCATGCAAGCAGCCACCCTTTTTCTGAAGAAAAAACCTAGGAAGTGATGGCTGCAGAGATAGGGATGTGACATGGAGCATGACATTCGCAGTCCCTTGTCTTTGCGTCATGCAGAACGTGAGCGAACAAGCTCTCGCAAAACCTTGGCAATAGCGTATGACTACTGCTGAGATGTCTCCGTTTTCTTACGAAAAACCATGCCATCCTTGTGAGTTAGCCCACCTGATGGTGGCTAAGCTCACAGAAGCTCGACGATTCGGGGCAACAACCGTGCTTTTGAAAACTAATTCCAATGCAAAATGTGCTGAAGACCATCTTTAGCCAGATATACGCTCACAACAGAGAATGTCTTTCAGAGGAAGTCATCGAAAACGTAGTTGTGGGTGCTTAGAGCAATCTGGAGATTGACCCCACCAGCAACAACTTCTACAGAAGGACAAGCAAGACGCCAAAAGTGCCAATAAACATGGGAGTACCAATTAGTTATCAAAACACCTTTTGCTGACTTTATACGAGCAAAACGGTCATTCAACAGCAACTATCCCTACATTTTTGATGCAGCGAATCTGACGTTTTCCCTTCGGAAAATTATAAAAATTCTATGGATCGACCTCATCGACTGAAAATTCGCGTCTTAAGGTTTCTTGATCTGTTAAATGGGATAGAAATCAGACCGATTTGGGATAAGAATCAGACCGATTAGAAGAGCACGAGTTTTGTTATGTGCAAAGATTATGGTGTCCCTATACTTTTTATAAACACCGTATAAGAGTTCAGATAACATGCTGCGTGTACACCAATCGCAACGGCATATAACGCAGCATGTAGCCTATCAACAACTTTTGCCGCGGTGACGCCGCAGCGGCAAAAATCTGAAGGCCCCTTTACTCGGTTTATGGTTGCGGCCCGGTGCTACCGATATCTATTGTAGTTATGCCACTCAGATAATCCTGAATGCTTGCGTGGTATAAGCAGCAAAGAAGTTACTTACAACACATGCACGAGTTACTATAGTACATTTCAAAAACGACGATAGTTGACTACATGTGCCTATAATCTGCATTTCTCGCCTGCCTTTCCGAATACGGCACTATTTCTCGCGTTCTCTCTTTCTCTAACATCTTCACAAGTAAGCCCCTTGGTAAAACACACAATAGCAGATGTTTTGATATAGCAACCGCAACGTATGACAATAACCAAGACACTTCTTGAGATGCTGGATGCGTCAATTGCGAAGTGTACACCGCAAAGGTCAGCAAGAGCGTAGAGAATCAACACAGATACATTTGCTGAATAGTTTCAGAACAAGAAAATGGATATGCTCACCGAAATCACCTCTGCAACATAACTGGCGCCCGATGCAATCAAACTAATGATACCCATGTAGTTAGCAGTATTCAAGAGCAAAAAGAGATCGTCTTTGTCCAAACGGTGGAGAAACGCCCGTTCCCAGTTTGCCAATCTCGGGTCCTGAATTTAAGAACTAAGAACAATTTCAGCCACATTGCTACAGTGAGGTTTAATCTCATGTATGGCCTGTTAGATCTGAGGTGGCGGGTATCCGCACCGCTAATCCCTCCTTTCCTATTGTTAACTCTAGCAAGTCAGACACGTCACTGATAGCTAGAGGTGATGGTTGGAAATGATATGGCTATGATACACAGACAATGATAACGATATGGACGAAGGGTGAGCGGTGCTCCGATACGCCAGCTCGGATTGAACACACTGTACCTCTCCGCGGTACTGAAGATCCTCGCTTTTTCGTGAGCGCTGACAAGAGAAACTGGAGGTTTGAGCACAGACCTGGCTTTTTCGCTGCATCCATTCCACTGAAAGAGTGAAGACAAATGACCTTAAACTTACTTCTCTCGTTCTTTTTAGGCTTTGAAGGCAGCGTTCGTCGAAATTGTGAGTCAGAATCAAAGTGAAGATGTCAAAATATGTTTTGCACACAGTATTCATCTGGGGCAAATAAAAGAAGTGACGCAAAAATACGCCAGTCACCATCGCGTACCAGGCGAACCGACCTATGCTTTTTTCTAAGCAAGTGCGATTCTCAACATTTACCATCACCGCGCATCATGTGCCAGCAGAAGCGGCACTCCTCTTTCAAGCTTATTTACAGTATCTAGTCTCTTTGTGTTGCCCGTGACAAGGGCCATTAATTGTGTCGTATTTGATATGCTTGTGGGGCATGGCCAAATACGACACAATTAATGGTCCCAGTCACGGGCAACACAAAGAGAATAGATACAGTTAATAAGCTTGAAAGAGGACTGTGGCTTCTGCTGGCACATCTGCCAGAATAGACGCACCTTCTTGAGAAGCAGGCTGTAGTATCTAATATGTTTCTGTATTGTCCAGACGAGGGCCATTATTCATAACCCCAGTGATATGTTTATGGGCCTCGCCCAGATACTTCATGTACAATGCTTTTACCACGCCCTTCTTTGCAGCATTCTACCATTGCACCACCAGGTGCAGGTCGGACGAACAAAGATCTGTACCAACTCGTGTACAACACACGAAAAGGGAGCCACCCATCCTCCCGAAATCACAGGCGCCACCCTTTCGCCTAACGTTAGCTTCCTAATTTAGCCACCACGTTTTCTGCATAAAATGTGGTGGCTAACTAGGCGGAAGGGTGGCGCCTGTGATTTCGGGAGGATGGGTAGCTCCCTTTTCGTGTGTGGTACACGAGCTGGTACGGATCTTCATTCATCCGACCTGCACCTGGTGGTGCAATGGTAGAATGCTGCAAAGAAGGGGTGTGGTAAAAGCATTGTACATGAAGTATCTGGGCGAGGCCCATAAACGTATCACAGGGATCATGAATAATGGCCCTCGTCTGGACAATACAGAAACATATTAGATACTACAGCCTACTTCTAAAGAAGGTGCCGCTTATTCCGGCACACATCAGGCCCCGGTATGACAGTGTGGAAAGCCGCTGCAACCGGCCATTTCCCAGTAAGGACACTGTATTACAGATCTCAAACCGCATAAACTCGACGCCGTATTCGGAGAGCGCGCGCAGCGGGACCATCTTGCGCGAGGTGTAGCCGCCCTTTAGCTTGTCGTTATTACGCCTGCTTATTCGGCTAGTGCTTGTTATTCGCTGGCGCTTTGGGGTGTGGGTCATGATGAGGCAAAAGTGGGTGGGCAATGTGTCTGCGATTGGTTCATTCGAACACTCGCCCCGCCCTTCAGGACCTACTCGCACTAATTCGCGCGCGATTTCACCATAGTTGCCCATGCAAATTTGAATGTGAGTGGGGACGAGTCGACGCAGAAGAGCAGGAAGACACCGCCCCATTTTGCCTCATCATGGCCCACACCCAGGCTTTGTGTGTAGGATAAGAAGTTAGAGAAGCTGTATTTTTTCAGGTTCCATATCCACATAAGCGAACGAAGTGATGAAGCCGCAGGATAGACATATTCTTCCTCCATTTATATTTTCTGATGCTGAAAGATACACACTGTGTCTCCTCCCTTTTCATCCGAGTGATTTCGGATTTATATTTGTTTAGATGGCTTATTAGGAACTTACTATATGTGTACTTATAGTAGAAATTCCAGGAGGCCAATGAGAACGGGTGTCACCGCGCCGCATTCGCCTGCGCCGCGTGCACAAGTTTCGCATTGGGGCGTGCCAAGCGCCATACCCTTCACGCTGCCTCGGCAAAGAACATCCTGCTGCTTTAAAGAGCTACCTGGGAGGAGGTTGTCAGCGGATATGTGCACCTATACCATCGGGTGTTAGCATGGTCATCATGTCTGATCATATTTGAGAAATTCATTTCACTTATCAGTCGAGAACGTCGAAGATCACCATTTTCTTGTGTTTCAAACCTCATCAGCATTTTATCGTTTTTTTTTTTTTCAATGAATGGCTTGCATGAGAAATGCAGCTGAGGAACACCGCAAAAAAAACCCTCTTCTTTCGATGACTGGGTGTTGGAGCTGTGACCAAAAGAAATACGAATACATCAGCAATGGAACTCCGGTACCAGGACCCGGTTATGGGGCTCCTGATCAGGGGTGTGCGGAATTTTACGTTTTCCGTTTTACGCTTTCCGTTTTCCGCCCATTTTTGGCCTTCCGTTTTACGTTTTACGTTTCACGGGTTTTCAGCCCGGAAAACGGAAAATCCCGGAAAATTATGGGTGGAGACGTGGTATTTGTTCTTGGGGTATTTCCCTATCCTGAAGAGGGTTCACGTGTTTCGATGCGCAATGTATATGAGTTCACAAGTTCACAAAAATGGCGCCAAAATTGACGTCAAAACGCCATTTACCGTCGCAATTTCGCTGATCCTCATCATTGTTCCAAATATGCCATACAAACATCATAGTTCCAAACATGCCCTGTTCTCCTCAAAATTCTCAAAAAAAAGGCAAGGTTCCACAGGAGTATGGGGTGAACTTATATAAAATTTCTATGAAACTGTGACGTGCCGTCGTAAGAGCATCAAGCACTCCTACGAAGCAACGCATGATGTAGGCTTTCTTTCTACTTGACGAAAGCATAAGGCTACATCACAATTGTCACTGTTTTAGTCAGACGATGATCCCCAGCTCCACACTGGCGCCGCTGGCGCTTGTTATTTTGCGCAATATTTGGGCTACTTGTGTTTCGCGTTCCCCACACGATGTTCTTCTCCTTCCTCACTCGCTAACTCCTCCAATGGGATCCTCTGTGAATAACGTGATCCTCCTCAGATTGCAGATGTATTAACTACCGTAGTTACCTTTTTGTCTGAATTTTTGCAGAATAGGTCTGCCCTAAAGTAAAGCAAAGGCGTCCCACTCTTCACACTTTACAGTTTCTCGTCTCAGTGAGTAAGTTCAGTGAGAAATATGCTCATTGATTATACAGTTCTGATAATCTCTCGTAACTAGGTGGAGGACAGATACTCCTCGATCTCCCAAAATTCTAGGCGTTTGAAGTAAGTACCATCAGTAGACTTGAAGTTACCTAATTACTTAAAAGAGTAACCACTTGTGCTCATCAAAAAGATACCTAGGAAATCCAATGTTGAGGAAGGCATTTGGTCACAAACCTATGATTGGGCAAAATTTTCCGTTTTCCGTTTTACGCCTTCCGTTTTCCGCCCATTTTTGGCCTTCCGTTTTCCGTTTTACGGGATTTGAAATTTTACTTCCGCACATCCCTGCTCCTGATCCGCGCGGCACGCTCTTAGCACGAAATTTCGCTAGTAGAGAACGGAAGGAAAACAAATAAAGTTAACTAAAACAACCTTAACGGTAACAAGACACATTCAAGAAAAGGCCAATAGAGTATGGAGAGGTACTTAAGGGATCTTAACACACTTTCAGGGATGCCTTCCCTCCTATTATTCATTCATTTCTACGAACATTCAACCTGAAATCGATAATATATAGTTAGTAGTAGCAGAATGATTTCATTGACTTGTTGAGCTGTCGAGATGTAGCATCAGCTATTCGTATAGCTGATGCTACATCTCGACACATTCCTTAAGGCAGTTTAGTGGAAACTTTAATAATTATGGAAGGTTGAGTGGGGCTCCTACAACTGTTAAGAGTCTATTTAGTGCAAAAAGTTCACTAGCAGTAATACGCACTGGAAAAAATTCTTCTAAGTTAACTATGTGAAAACCTCCATATTCCAATGCAGTGCTCATACGCTCAGGCAGAAAGCTGATCCCCTTCTTAAAATTGATGGACCATAACTGAACATAGAGGCCCGATTTTTAGCGCATTTGAAGTGGGTTTCGGTGATTAGCTGTAATCCATAACATGTGTTTTGTTATGTCACAGCTTATGGTTACTATGCTTACTTTTTATTCGCATCTCACCCACCAAATAGCATGCTAAGAGCCATCGGGAGCCCCATAACCGGGTCCCGGTACCGGAGTTCTCAGCAATGGTGTTGTCACTGCTTGAAGAAAGCACTTCTTTTAAATTTTGAGAAAGAGACTTCGAATGGAACGTATTTGTTTTGAAACTATTCAGGTTCAGAGAAGTAGTTCTTCATGTGCATAACCAAGCATGAAGTCGATGAATCACATTGAGTGTTTATGTACAAGGTTAACCCTTCTCCGCCACCATAAATGATCAAAAGGAGCCTTAAATAACTTGCGAGTTCGATGAAAACAACGCCATGTTTTGTATAGTCTTTGCTCAATAATTATGATGAAATAATGAACTGCAACGATTATAACTCCTTTCACAACATGAATTACCGAAACATGTGTTGGCTGTATCCCATAATTTATTCACCACAGTGATGATGGAACCATTTTCATCCAGTTTTGAAGATACACACTAATGGAATCTAATGTTGAACTAACTGAACTTCAGAACTTTAACCCTTACAATGTCATGCTCGCGTATTACCCAGCTATCTATAGGTTGTTACATAAGTTTCCGCTGCTTTTTCGAATAGAAAGTTTTATAAAAAATCAAATAACAGTAGGTATTAGTCGAAGTATGCACCAAAGCAGTCGCTGGTCTTTTGCAGTTTTCACTGCTAAAGCTCGACTCCGTTACTCCGGAAATCCATGAACTACGAGGCAGAGAAGAGAGTCGGTCAGTGCTGGAGGTCACTGAATTTGGCAATTCGCTTCTCGAACAGTAGCCGCTTCTGTGATGTGGGAATAGGCGCTTGGTTGAAGCTGGGTTTGTGCTACATAGTGCACATTTTGAAATTATCCTGGGAGCTCTTCGTCATTCTAGAGAGTTCGACAAACAAAAGTAAGGGGCTCTCCGCAGTGTTGCGAAATGGTGTGATTTCCACAGAGCACTTTTAACGTGTCCCAAGATTCTACTTGTTAGTGTCCGCAAACGGTTGATGTTTATAGCCACGGTGGAAGAAATCCCACTTCTATTCGCTCCAGCTTCAGAGAGAAAAAGAGCATAATTAAATATTTGGGCTACCAAGTTTGGTGATTTTGCTTGAGACTGCTCCACAATAAAATGCAAAGAGATAGTATCAGGGATAATAAGAATGGCCTCTAGATTACATGACCCAACTTTGGTTACCATCATGCAACGTTATGTTTGAATTATTCTTCGTGCAAGTGCAGCTACCGAATTTACGAATTTACATTCTCGAAGGGTTCACTTCGAAGTTAATTACACTCTCAAAACAAGATGGAAAATAATTGTTCACAGTCCAGAATGTTCGCGAGATCATACGCTTTAAAATGGTATGCGGACATGGGCAAATTCTAATCAGGAATCATTTCTTACAAGCGTTCAAAAATCTCGATGCAAAAACAGCGGAAACCCATGGTAACAACCTAATATTTTGAACGGATGTAGTTATATGTTTTCTCAGAGGAAATAAATTGGATCTTCCGAGGTCGATCAAAAAGTTCCATCGCTTTGAACTCACTTTACTTGATGCAATCCTTTCCTAGCGATACATCTTTCTACTTGGTCCATACCAAGCAGCAACACGGGCTATTGTCACAATAGAAACGTATGGACAAAGTAATGATATCAGAGCTTTCGGGGACGTAAACAACAAATCTCAATGCAACTGAAAAGAGATGAAGACTATACAGCGTCGATGACGGGAAGGCGCACTTTGAAACAACTGCAGCTTCAGCTCCTTTTAGGTACAGCTGAGAAGACATATAAACTTTTCAAATGTTCACATCATACTAGCGTTTGAACACGTTGTTGCACATATCCAAACGTTCTTGGTCTTGAATAGTGGGAGCTTCCTCTCTCGTCTTCGTTCTGATGGTGGCTGGAAAGGCTACGCAGTGGGAATGTGAAGAGAGCGGCGCATAGCATGTATACTATACTTGTGACCGAATCGAATATATTCGAAGAAATGTTCGAATATTCGAATATTTGAATAATTCATTTATTCGGTTTTTCGAGAAGAGAGCAAATTCGAACAATGCATTCATTCGGCAATCTTGAAATGTGGATTATTCGAACAATTCATTCATTCGGGTTTCTCAAAACATAGATTATTCGAATAATTCGTTCATTCGACTGAGAGAAACGGTGTTATTCGAACTTTGAACTAATATGATGTCGAGGAAGGAGAGCGTGCAGCATCGTATAACGAGGTCATGCGTTGCAGTACCATCCATCTCAGGCAAATAGCCTATCATAACGTGATATGCCTCAAGGCTGACCTTTATCAGAGCAAGTTATGGAGGTTGTTTATGGCTGTAAAGCACGCCTACCAGGATAAATATAAATAAGGGGATGACTCAACCACAGAGAATGAACACTCCAGCCCTGGAGAGGAAGTGGAAGAAGACTTTTGAGAAATCAAAGGACAGATGAAATGGAAATTATTTTAGGCATATATATTTATATAGTCAGATCTCCTGAGATTTCTATGTGTAGGCAAATATAAGGAAAATGTGAGAATTTAATGGTTATTTGTTAAATGCAATGTCAATAAAATTTGAAAAAAAAAACCGAATATTCGAATCGGATATATTCATTCATTCGGTCTCCCGGAATATTCCTCTATTCGAACTATTCATTCATTCGGGCAGCCAAAAATACTTGATATTCGAATAATTCGTTCATTCGCATATTGCGAAAACTGCGGTATTCGAATTATTCATATTTCGAATGATTGAAATTGGGCAATATTCGAATAATTCGAAAGTTCGAATAATTGAAAAATCATCGAATATTCCCAAGTATAATGTATACATTGGTATTCGAAGGAATATTTTCGGACGAATATTCGAATAATCCGAAATTTTCGTTATTCGTGTGATTCGAAAAGTCGAAATATTCGATTATTTGAATACTCGGATTATTCGAAAAGTTAAAATATTCGATTATTCGAATATTCGAAATATTCGAAAAGTTGAAGTATTCGTTTATTCGAGTATTCGAGCATCCATGATTCCAGTAATCGGTTTAATGATAAAATTGCCAAGATTCACGGATTACATATTATGATTTACCCTCAACAACTGAGCCATCTTGACTGAATGCAAACGGAAGAGGAAGGATATAGGATATAGGAAGAGTGAGTGGCAGAGTGCGTGGAATCAGTGTGGCTCATGAAAACTCGCAAAAATATATAAGCTATATACAAGCTCTGTAATTTTGATTATGCAGCTAATAAACCTTTCAGAACTTGAAAATGTGTCATGGCTGCGAATAAGACAAAAGCAGAAAGATAAATTTTTAAAAATCTAGGGTTGCTACCGTGAGCTCAGAAGTAGGTTACTTCAGGTACCAAGATTACTTAGATGCTGATCATCTTACTCAGACAATCGTGGCGTCGAACAGCAGGTGGGATCTCCATCGCCACCTATTTTATGAGTCGGGGGAGCGGGTATCGACATTCTGCTTGAGCAGAACGTGTTGCTCATGCCCCGGACGTGCTGCAGTCCGCCAGGATTCCCCTGCCGTGCTGCCGTTGAATTATTCCATATTGAATCGAGGAAAATTCACCATCCTAATGTATGGCGCACGTCAGCTGTATGTATTGAGGAAGGTCTTCGGCGCAGGTCTAAGGACTTTAGATGTATTTGGGTGTGTGAAATACTAAAGATGCGAAATGCCTGCTCTTCCATGAGCAGTATTTTTTTTACGAACCGATGGCGGTGTTACTGCCTGGGCCGTCCCCGAGAATATAACGTCGGACATCCAGCGATCCTCGCGCACATTCCAGCGGATTTCGCTTAGTTTTCGGGCGCAATTCCCGTAAAATCGAGCGTATTTCGCCTATTTCCTGGAGATTTACGTGTATTTTTTGGGCGAAATGGGAAATATTTCGGCAAAAAATAAGCGAAATCTTGGGGGAAAAAAACTCCACGAGCTCCAGAAAAGCTGGGGGTGGGAAAGTTGGAGGGGAGTGTCCTACAACCATGAAACGCAGTGAACAGTCCTTCTGAAAAAGACGGATTCTATGACTGCAGAAACGCGGTGGGACCTGAACGATGGATGGATAAGAAAGCATCGTACAAGTAAGAAGGTAGAGTAGGTCCCGCCACGGTTTCTGCGGCCATGAAGTTATGGAAAAATCCGTCTGTTGTATCGACAAGGACTGCACATTGCCGGACCATGAATTACTTCCCGAAACGGAATACATCGTTGTGCCCAATAAGCAAGTGAAACACCTTCACTCCGTATTGCAATATGGCAAAACTCACCTACGAGGCACAGTCCAGCAGTTGGTACATTCGGAAGTGGAATAACGAAGTCGAACTCCTCTGTGCAATGCATCATTACATCGTTCACCAACTTTGATAGTGTGGCCGTTTCGGATGATAACGTAAAAATTGTCCCATCACAAGATTTCAATCTGACGAAGGACATTGACTGAAAACGAAAATGAAAAGGCAAAATTGCTTCCATGAATTCACGCGAAACAAACACGACTTATCACACTGCTATTCCCCTCACGAATATCCACATATCAAGAGGCGAAATCTCCGATGCGACCGTTTCAGTTAGGGCTGCCATTATGATTTGAGCATACAGCAAATATCTATTCAAAGCCTTTGCAGTTTTTTTTTTTTGGAACGGAGATGCCCGAAAAGAATGAATGACACTATTAGGCTAGTGCTGCCCTGAAATTTTGATGGAAAACTTTTCGCCCAAACTTCGCCTACGGATGTTGAGGCGCTGGACTGGAAAATAGCATCCTTTTTGTACTGTGATTCCGTTTTGTAGGATTACGACACGAATACTTGTAGATACGGTACCTCCAAAAACCTCAAATTTTGCATAGTGGTTGTTCTAGGTGCTGGTCAAGATTACCAACATTATTTTGGGCGAAAAAGGAGTTAGAGGAGGGGGCACCCCTATAAAAGGTAGGAGGCTTCACCTTGTAAGCCCAAGCAAAAGCACTAGCCTAAGCCTAAGCCTAATCCTATGTTTATGCATGGGTTTAAGCTTAAAGGCAGTGTCCAGGCAAAACCTTTGAGCTTGAGTGCTCATTAGATTATGATAGCGGGTGGGTAAAATGGAGTTGGGGGGGGGGGGCACATGGTATTAGTCGATAATATGAACTGTCCTGCATGTTTTGACTTGTTAGCTGACACGTCCAGAACGCTCTGACTTGTTAGATCTCTTAATCTACAGTAGTTACCTGAAATGCAAACAAGTCAGAACGTGTAGGACAGGTCATATTATCGACTAATACCAAGTGCCCCCCCCCCCAACTCCATTTTAGCCTAGCGGGTTCGCTCCATAGGCAATTGCCAAAGTTTCAGCGAAAAAGTTGCAGAAATGAGCGAGATATACGCCTTAGACCCAGTACCCAAACCGATCTCCAGTGCCCAGCCCGCCCACGGGCTTCTGCCATTTTGCTCGTGGAATTGGCGTAACGTGGAGCATCGTTGGAAAATATCAGACTGATTGCTGCAGTCTCTCTACTGTGACTGATTCATTTCCGTGTATGCGTCTCAAGTTCGCGTATGTGTTCTAAACATTCAGGTACTGTTACTCAACACTCCAGTTCTCCATCTTAAATGATCCAGGATCTACAGGCTACGGGTCTATGCTTGAGGGAGTGTTCGACGATAACATTATGTATGTCCGGAGACGGCTATTCATACCGAAACTTACCTCTATCCGTTTAAACTTCTCAATAAGTAGCACCTTAACAGAGATGCGGGCCCCTAAAGAAATAGGAACTGACTGGCTGAGGCTGAAATTGAGGCAGCGAGCTGGCGCTATCAGTCGATAAAAAATTTTCTCTGCGCCCTCTATGACGGGAGTGCTGCCGGACATCTCGTCCGCATCAGTCAGAAAGGGGGTCTGAAAATGGTTTTCCCGAGCGTTTTGTGATCTTTCAAGTTCATATCTGGTATGAGTGAGCCAAGCTGACCTAGAAATCACAGAAACCCAGTACTCGAAAGTTTTGCCTGGACACTGCCTTTGAGGTTGAGGCTTAGGCTTCACAGGAGTGCCTCCTGACTCGCATCTAAATCTAAAACCGGCTGCGAAAGGCGCGCCCCATGGACCAATGCCAATGCGGCGTCAAATGTGAAAATGCACACTAAATCTAATGGGAAGAATGTGTTAGGTGTTCAAAATGATTATCGGACACTTACCACCCGCGGCGCGTCAGGCCCCGTACAACAGTACCAGAAAAGCGCTGTTCTCAGTCTTTCCTCAAGAAGGATAGCTTAGCTTTGAGCTAAAGTGATCAATAAGACGCTGTAGTGAGCTAGGGCATCTTTTAAACCACGTACGGCTGCTTTGGGAAGGATCCAAAAAGGCAAAACGGCCTGACGCTGCGCGTGCGAGTGCTAAGTGACCGTAGACGGTTCAAAATCAGTGTATTTCTGAACTACGAGTGGAGATTGCGCTGGTCTACGAAAAATAGAATGATGCGGGGCCGAATCGCTGTTCAGAGGCGCAGTTGTCTGCTTCTTAAAAGTTATTCATGCTTGCGGCGCGTCAAAGTTTACGCGCCTAGACAAAACTCCACGAAGTTTTCGCGCCGACCGAAAGCAGCGAAAATGGAAACGCGATTTGTTCGCGCGGCAGTCGCAAAGGCGAAACTAGGAACAGTGCTGACCTGCCAGGATTTGTCTTCTACCTCTCTCCTTTGCACTGTGTATCGGCGCGTAAACTTTGACGCACCGCAAGCATGAATAACTTATTAATCAGGGTACGATGCTGCCCGTACGTACGCAGACGCGTTTTTGGGGTTGAATGCGAATCGAGCAGGTGATTATCACTAGAGCACGAAAAGTGTAACTTTAAGAATCGAAGTTTTTCCTGTGCTAATTGCAATTGTATCAGTTTCCACGCCCAATTATGAGCAAAAACTGTTTCTATGACCGTAAAATAACATATTTTGTCATCACACTGAAGCTTTATCTTTTATTCGCCATCCGTCTTGTGATCGTTGACCTCAGCTCTTGAACGGAGCTTTACGAAATCTTGATAAAGTGGGCAATATAAGTTGGTGGAGAATCATTCAGACCCATAGAGTGGACAGGAGTAGAATTTCTTTCATCCCATCGTCTTTTTTATCGTTTTGGCAAAATTTGTCCAGAAGAGTCGCTCCTTCTCAATGTGTAGAGTCACCTCGTACTGAGCACTTCCATGCCCTTTCACAAGTGGGATTAGTTGGATTTAGGTAATTCAGAGGTTTAGCATCCGTAGTGATTTCCCTTTACATGTAGAGCGAAACCCAACCGACAATCGGTCCATTGTTACCAAACTGCGCGCTCAGAATGAGCAGCATTCTCAGGGTCAAAATTGACGTTTCTGAAGCAGGCATCTACTTCCACGCTGTTTATCCAGCATCGAAACCCTCTTTATAGACGTCAATTACGTCACTTATAATATGGGCTTCGTTGAAGTTACGGTAGGTGGTGTTGAATCGGCTCTTTTTTTTACGAATTGGAGAGTCACACTGCATTCCTTAGAAAACAAAGTGAAGCGGTATTTTGGAAATTGATTATAATATTTGCAAAGAGTGAAGCAAGAGCTATAAGGATTTATGGAACTCAGTCGAACAGATTTCGAATCCCAGCAAAAGCCAAGTTTAAAAAAATTGCACGAACTTGTTGCTCAACCGAATATTTAGCATGTTCCAAGAGCAGTTATTCAATACCAAAAATCGTTAGTTTTCTGGATCACTCTATTCATTGATTGCTAAATAGGAAGCTCACTTATAATGTCAAGTTATTAACATTCAATCCTTATGATTAATATGGCTTAGAAATAATACAAGATTTCACAGTAACTCTATGAAGTGCTGCCTAGTTAAAGCTCTTGGTTTTGGAAGCGTTCCTTAAAGACAGCACTCACGATAAAAAACGTTGTCGATTTTCTCGTGAAATTCTACTCTGGTGGCTACTTTTGTGCCCCTAGTAGAGAAAAGACCATCGAAAAAGGCAAGGTTTGCGCGAAATACTATGTTGTAAAGGGGCTTTCATACATTTGCCGCGGCGGCGCCCCCGCCGCCGCGGCAAAAGTGGGTGCGCGGCAAAAGTTGCCGCCGAGCGGCATGCCGCGCTTTCACACAAACGTCGCCCAGCGACAAAATACCCCCTCGACCATTCCTTGCCGCTTGCCGCTGGGCGACGTCGCCGGGCGGCGCCGCGGCAAAAAAGTAAACAAGCTCTTGTCGCGGCGACGTCGCCGCCGCGACGTCGCCGGCCTATGCTTAACCATGGGCGACTGCCGCCGCGGCAAATGTATGAAAGCCACTTAATTTGCCAATACATGTCCATTTGTACGAGATCTCTCGCCTGAGATGGGTGTCATCGCAGAGCTGCGGAACGGATCACCACTATAGGAAAATCCTGATCGATCCTGAATCAGCTGAGAAATACAGCCGCACACGGTCAGAGAGAATGGGGCGGGGTTGAGCGTACTGGGCGCATTTGTACATGCGTACGAGTTTTATAACTCGAGTAGCTGCAGGATTTAGAGAGATTCCTTTTGCAGTTATAGTCCAATTGATGGAACCTTTGAAATGAGCGCGAATTCGAGGAAACTTTTTTCAGCGTGAGTGCTGCCTTTAACCCATTCGCGACCGCGTGGCTCACCGGTGAGCTGCGCTCCTATTATCAAGTACTAAGCTCTATTTTCAAACTATTTTGTAGTTTTTCCATATAAAATGTGTACAATACTTCCAAAAAAGATGTCAAACAACTGTGGCTCAAGAAAGAGTTCTCCTTTATTACGACAAATATCATGAAAAGGAAGAGATTTTGATATCGAGGGAGATTGCTTTACATTTCTTGTGCAGTGGATGGAAATATTTTGAAGAAAAGCCACGTTTCCTCCATAGAAACACGTGCATTACATCCTCATTCATCTGGTTAGAGCCGTATGAACGCGTATACTTTCTGGACACTCCCTTGTTACACTGAAAACACCTTCTACAAACTTCCTTCGGCCTTAATGGAATCCAGAAGCGTTTAGATTCTCTCCTTTCTTGGTCCGATGATACTAGTAATCTTCTGGAACTATGTAGATTTCAAATTATTTCTGCAAAAAGATCTGTATTGGTCCTAATTATCTTATCGTAACGGTGTGGAACTCCGCGGGCGCCGCACTCTTGAAAGGGGCGCGCCAGACACGTAAAAATGGGGGCGGTCGTCAATGGGTTAGAAAAACACATCACTATTCAACGCAAACTTCAATTTGTATTCATAACTGGGCGTAGTTATTGGTACAGTTCCAATTAACCCATGAAGAAACCCCGTTTCGCAAAGTCACACTTTCCGTGCTCTAGTGGTAATCTCCTGCTCTAATCGCATTCAACCCCAGAAACGCGTCTGCGTACGGGTATTCTGCTGCGTCGACTAGTATAGGACACGGAGCTGGAATTTGTGTGGGGAGCTCCGCCGCGGTTTAGGTTAGTACGCTACAACGAGCGTACCCACCTAAAGTCTCTGCGTCTCCACCTTCAGTGCACTTTTTCGCCAGGAGGCGAGCACGCCCGTTGTAGTGTGCTCATCCAAAGGCTCGAACCAGACTCGGCGGCGAAGGTATGGGCGACGCCCGCGCTTTGTGAGCCCTCGGCTTCCTGGGGGGTTGTGGGGCGGCGAGAAGCTGCCATCAACGCAATATGCCTCATACTCAAAAATTAAAATTTATTCTCGAAGGAAGTCAGAAAATCGTAGAAAATGATGACAGCAACCAATAGAATACTTAGGGACATTTCCACAGAGTCACATGCTCAAAGCTTTTAAATTAGTTTTAATGTTTTTGAAGGTATTTAGTGAGCCAAAAAAAAACGAGATGATGGGCTAGATCCTAGTATATCGATTAGAAGCTGATATGGGGAATTATACAACACTGATGTAAGGTCAGCGTATAGATCGCCAATCCAAGAAACTCCTAAGGATTTGCCCCAGGCGGTGACCTATTTCCCGCAATGAGTGCGAGAAATATCCGTCCATAATCTCTGAGGTCAGATGCCAGTACAGATGTATTCAAACACTGATATACCAACGAGTGATGGTAGTGTTTCCTCGGTTTCTTTTTCTTTTTGTTCTTCTTAGTGTTCTTGTTCACAAATTTTCCATTTCGGTGCTTATTTGTTTGAAAATGAGGTTTTTAGAAGAAATTCACATACCCTCATCAATATTCATGGGTTATTTTTCATAGTTGCCAATATGAGTGAGAAATCACTATTGTTTCTCTTAAATAAATGAAGCCTTCCCATGACGACGCCACTTGACGCTCGAAGAAGCTGGATCGGCTGAGCTTCCTAGGGCATTGACGCGCGGTGGAGCCGGCTGACGCTGCAGTGCGCGGGGTATGGGCGACCTATTTTGTGGTGGCGGCGTGCGCCGCTCGGCGCCCGAGGAAGCCGGACGAGGCCGCGGCGATCGATTTGCATCCAGCACGTGGAAGCCGACGCGCACCAACGCTGCTCGCCGTCGAGTCTGGTGCGAGCCTACCGGGCGGCAGAGCTTCTCACGCAAATTCCAGCTCCTAGTCCTTACTAGTCGACGCAACATAATGAGCTGATTACGCACACAACTGCGCCCCTGAACAACGATTTCAACCAAGCCTGAAAAGATTGATTGAAAGTTCAAAATTCCGGATGTTTGAAAAAAAAATGGCGGGATGAAGGGAGCGACCGAATATAGGAGTGTTGCCCATATTCGTCCATTACTGGGATTTTTCGCAGATGAGCACAGAATCCTAGAAAATCGGCAGATTTTGTACTTTGTGAAAAAGTGAACAAGTGAAAGGATTGACCAAGAACAATCTTTTCACTCTGTCATGACCATCACTACCGAAATTAGAGCACTGCATTGATGTCTTAGGGCCAATAGCAATAGCAGAGGGCGCTCGCTCCCCTTCGTGCCAGATGCCATGGGTAATTAAGGACCCGCACCCAGAATTTTTCTGTACTTTCGCTCACATCGATAGAACTACAGAGGGGTGCACTTTGTTGGACGGTGCTAAACCAGATTAATTTATTTCACGTCCACAGTCTCCAAATGCCTGGTGTGCTGTAAACACGGTATCTCATAGAATCCTCTCAAATTTTGTGTAGAGGGATGGTTTTAGGTGCTGATCACGATTGTCAACATTATTTTGCATGCCACCCCCGTTTCCTACCCGAAATCGGCATTTCCTCTTGAAATTTCTGCAGCTAAAAGCATGAGGAGGAATCGGCTGAAAAAAGCTACTGGTTATTATCATAGGTGGAATAGTGGTGAGCATGGGTCTTCGAAAGTGAAGGTCGAACGTGAAAATCGGAAGTCTAAAAGTGAAGGTCAATGGGGTGGTTGGGTACGCGCCGTGGCCTGTGGCGCGCGCGGTATTGAACTTTTTCCAAATGCGACGTGGGTTTCTAATAGAGGAAGGTTTTCTCTATCGAACCGTATACAGCACGCCTATATTCGGTCGCTCCTTCATCCCGCCATTTTTTCCAGACATCCTGGATTTTGGACTTTCAATCGATTTCTTCAGACTCGGTTGAAATCGTTTTTCAGATGCGACGTGGTCTACGTAATCAGCTCGCTCTGCTGCGTCTACTGGTACCGGACTCGGAGCTGGAAATTGCGTGGAAAGCCCTGCCGGCCGTTAGGTGAGCACGCCACAACGGGCGTGCTCACCTAGAGTCTCTGCGTCTCCTCCCCCAGTGCACTATTTCGCAGGGCTAGGTGAGCACGCCATTTATGACGTGCTCACCTAACGGCCGGCAGAGCTTTCCACGCAATTTCCAGCTCCGAGTCCGGTACCAGTAGACGCAGCAGAGTGAGTTGATTACGTAGACCACGTCGCATCTGAAAAACGATTTCAACCGAGTCTGAAGAAATCGATTGAAAGTCCAAAATCCAGGATGTTTGGAAAAATGGCGGGATGAAGGAGCGACCGAATATAGGCCTGCTGTGTACGGTTCGGTAGAGAAAACCTTCCTCTATTAGAAACCCACGTCGCATTTGGAAAAGGTTCAATACCGCGCGCGCCACAGGCCGCGGCGCGTGCCGACCTTGCCATGCACCTGTTTTTCCGGATTTTCAGCGGCCAACGGCGAGACCCGTGAGGGGCCTGTCCAAATTCACTACACACTTTCTAACTTACCTGTCATTGGTGATTACAACGCATATTACAGATCCGTGGAGCGCGCCCTCATTTTCCTGAAATTTCGTCCCAAAAATCGGCAAAAATGTGAAATTTCAAACTCTCTTTTCTCAGCTTCTTTTTATCTTCGCCACCAACTGTGAATATATTCATGTAGTACTCCGCGTCCTCTCACCTATTCTAGCCGGTCATCGTCTCAACTTTTGTGGATCCCTAAAATCCCTGAGGCCAAAAATATCGATCGAAAGTCGAAAATTCCAGATGTTTGGAAAAAATGGCGGGATGAAGGAGCGATCGAATATAGGCCTGCTGTATACGGTTCGATAGAGAAAACCTTCCTCTATTAGAAACCCACGTCGCATTTGGAAAAAGTTCAATACCGCGCGCGCGTACCCAACCTTGCCATGCACCCCATTTTCCGACGCCAATATTGAGCCTTCGTAGTGCACCTCCTCCAAAACTCTACACATTTTCTGAGTTTGTTATTACTCAAGGGTGGGGGGGGAGCTTCGCCCCCCCCCCCACCCCCTCTTAAAGTGAAGCCCCCCCCCGGCTCGGCCAAAAGTGAAGGTGGGGTGAGTACGATACTCACCCTATTCCACCTATGGTTATTATCCTTCAGCAGTTTAGTTGCAACATTAGTACTATTTTCATATTCGGAAATTCCTCCTCTGGTAGTGACAGAGATTTCCGAAAACGGAGATCTGAGGTCGAATGGAGCGCGCAGGTATTCCCTCTATCCTAAAAAATTGTGAAGGAAATCATAAAATCTCACTTTTGATACGCAGCTACGCAGCCGATTCCTTGGTCGATTGCAGCGCGTTTTCCTTCTATGGTAAGCGATCTCAAGTAGAGCATGTAACAGGGGTGGAATCAATCCCAAGAAGTCAGATTTGGTATCCAGTGAGTCCAGAAGCTGTTAAAGGCAGGGGTCCACCCCGTTCTCGTGATTGAGCTAGTGGCGGATTCTGCATCTCCTCGACATGCTGATTCTAGCGGTATACTTAAATTGTCCCGAAACGGTCTCTGAACCCGTTTTCTTGCATCGGGTTTGTAACAGTTTGCTAACCCGAGTTGACGTGTGAAGCCGTTGATCTTATTGACTGGACACGCCAAGACTCGTTGGCCAACGCTGCTGCCGTGGCAGGCAGCCAGCACAGCGATCGAACTTTGGAGCGATCCACCTCCGGGTCAAATTTACAGCCAGTTCGATCCTTTCAAAAATGAGGTTTTCGTCCCATTGAGCCTGTTGATGTAAATTAACTGGGATCAACATGGCGAGAAGGTCAACAATATTTTAATACTTCCAACAGGTGGAATGAGGCGAGCCCCTGCCTTTAAAATCGATATCAGGTATTAGGCAGAATAGTGGGGTGAAGGAGATAGGCAGAATAAATCAAATGGTAGAAATGTAAAAGGAATAGAACTAGCTTGTCAGTAATGTGTGTACAAAATTGTGAATGCTTTTAATGTCGTCAACAAGGGTGAATTTATATGCTATATATTTATTCCTATACAAACATTTGAAAATGTTAGATTGTATGAAATCGTTGCGATAATTATTGTTCATTAGTTGGTTTTTCATACCAATTAGCTTGGAGATAAAAAACTCCCTTTTAGAACAGACATTGGCTATTCTTAATGTTTCTGTGTAAATAGGCGAAGCTTTAACTTTAATTGAGATATTAGAGTCAGCGTGTGGGAATCTAATGACACCGAAGTTAAAATCTTCTATCTTGTTATAAAGCTTTGTTTCTATCACCCTATTACGCACCTTTAAGCTCATATCCAGAAAGTTACAGCAATGTGAGCTACTATGAGGCTTTTTAATTTCCAGTACGTTACCGTAGACATTGTCTATAACTTGATCTATATGTTCTTCATTATCATTATGTATTATAAGCAGGTCATCCATATATCTATAAGGTATAAACAACTTATTTCTATTATGTTTGATATTATTAGAATAGTTAAACTCCATTACTGCTAATGTAATATCAGCTAGCACAGGACTGAAGTTACCACCTTGGGGTACTCCTTTATTCTGTTTATGAATCCTTTCACCAAATACACAGTAACTGTTTCTTAATAGGTAATCTATATTATAGACTATATCGCTTAAGTTATAGTATCTGTATCTAGAATTATTTCTATCATTAGTATAGAAAACATTATAACCATTAGTGGCTACATATGTTTTGGAAGCGTTTTTCAGACAAATACATATTTAGGAAGATGATAACATTTTTAATAATAAGGTCATGTTGCAAATTAGTAAACATATCGGTAAAATCCGCAGAATAAACACTTAGGTTATCGTCTTTATAAGAACACAATTCTTTAGATATACAGTGCGTTTCATAAATATGTAGGCACCCCAAAATTTTTAAGTTGACCTATATTGCGCTGATTTTTGGAACCCAACACCACACCTGGTGGAATTGGCATGTCAGAAGACCCCTTAACTCTAATTTTGATATCACCACCTCTAAAGCCTGGTTCACTGGCTCGAATCTTCGCTATCAGTTCGATATCAGACCGTTTCATAAATATGTAGGCAGTAAGAACAACCTTAAATTATTCGAGGTTGAGCTCACTCCAAATTACAAAAACGAGGGTATGTGTAGTAAAATATCATCAGTATTATGGTACGAGCCCCAATTTTCCTGTTTGCGGGGATGGGCTCGAGCTAAATCCTTCCACTCACCTGGCGTGTCAAATCAAGCTGTAGCCAGCGGCTTCGGCGTTCTTTTCAAGATGCATCGACCTGTTTTTGAGCAGATTTACTATAGACGACTAAAATTGGTCTCCTTACATCCCCATATGCTGTGCAGTCAGGATTGGAAGCGAATTTTTCAACTGACATCAAGTTTAGTTCTCATAACGCGTGAGGTATCCTCTCAATTAGGCACATTCCAAATCAAAAAAAAAGTGGGATTCTCGTCTCAAATTAGTGGAGTGATAAAAGTTCTGAGCTTGTTATACTGTTTCAAACAATCCCTCGATAGCTGCATTATAGCGAGCTGCTCGAGGGAACAGTAAATTCGGGAGATGAGGCTTGGCTGAATTCCGCATATTCACGAGAAGGCACGAGGTGGCCCTTTTTTCACTGCATATTTAGTAATTTCAGTTTGGATTGACTAACAATGATATTTTTGCACAAAAGATGCAAAATACAGATGACTTGGACGATGTAAGCGCTTACCAGAGCTAGTTTTGAAAAAGAGCACTCTTATGTTGCCACCGAAACTTTGACCGGAGAAGTTCGGTGATATGTACTTGAGTTTCTCAGCCTGGAAGGCTGCAGGTGACTCTCAATTTCTGACCCATGGATACACAAGATTGCCGCCATGTATTCGCCCTGCACATTTTGCCGTTTTTGGATTGTGAAAAGTTTCGAAGTTACATTCCTCGGCTGGACAATGTCACTGTGCATGAGTCCAGCTCTACAAAAGCTGGCCAAATTAACGGAAGATTCGCTTGCTTTACTGGCCAGAGTGCAGGCTGAACCTCAGCCAAACTGAGAACGTGTGTAGAACACTAGCGCAACGTGAATACGCTAGTGCGCTGCAGTACAATCTTGACTCAGAGTTGGAGGCAGCTGCAATCGCTGCGTGCGATGCGGAAGCATCGAAAACCTTGTGGACGATATGCAAAAAATAGTTTTTGAGCTAATGTATAATGGAGAAGTTCTTACAAGCTCTTGGAACATAGCTATTCCAAAGAAACGTTTGGTTTTTTCCATTGCCTTCATATTTATGAAACGGTCTGATATCGGACAGATATCGAAAATTTGAGCCAGTGGGCCAGGATTGAGAGGTCGTGTCCTGAAATTTTGGGACAAGGGGTTTTGTGACATGACCATTCCACTAGGCTTGGTGGTGGGTTCCGAGAATCAGCGCAACATAGCGAAACTTATAAACGTTGGGGTGCCTACATATTTATGAAACGCACTGTATTAATGTTATCTATGGACCAATAATTTTTTATAGTACCTTTTCTAGTATGTATTATCCTGCTATAGTTAATAAAATGTTTTTTTAAGGAAAATGAAAATTGTATGTAATTCTAAATATTCTTAATGTTTCTGTGTAAATAGGCGAAGCTAAAGCAAGTGGTTTGATACTACTATTATATGCTCCTGTAATAAACCTAAACTTAACAGGATCTTTATGTAACTTAGGTATAGCGTATATTAAAGGTAGTTTAGAATCTATATCTATTTTTAAATTATTCTTAACACAGAAGAACTTATGTTTAAGGATGATTGAAAACTTGTTGAGATTACTAATAATGTGGTAAATAGCATTACTATGACTACACAAAATCGTGTCGCTTACATCATTATAAAAGAGACCCATCTCTTTCATGAGTACTAATAAGTAGAACTTCTTACATACTATGCCAAAGTTATTACTAGCCTTATCTAATGGGCAAAAAATGAAATGGTTCTGATACTGTCTGAGCATATTGTAAGGGAGGCTATCTATGTTGTCCTCCAAATACTTTTTGCACAGTAAAGGTTTTATTGTTTCTCTAAACTTGACATTAAGTAATTTTGTATAAGATCCGTTTTTGTTTTATTTAATCTATATCTGCTTTTTAGCGAGTTAGTAATCTTACTGCAAGTATTGTGATATATTTGTTTAACTTCATACCTATTAATCATCTTTTCATCCTATACTTTGTACCTTTTCGCATTATGTAACTCAAATTATTATCTTGACTTACCTCTAGACTACCAGTAATAATATGTCTATAATGTGCATTCTTATACTTAATATAATCTTTTGTATCACAAACACAATTGTTTTTGAGGATGGATTTAATATCTTCTTCACTTACGTTATTTAAAACTTTGTTGTAATTAAATTCCTTACTTGAAATGGGTTTACTATATGTATATACTACTTTAAATGGGATAAACTTGTCATTATCTAAGTAAAGTATTGTGTCCCTTACTACCTTTGGGTTAAATATCTTATTAAAATTAATGTAGTCAAATAACTCACCAATATAAGGCATACTTATAACATTGAACTGCGATTTAGTTTTGGCTTTAATTGAGTCAATATTATATTTGAAATGTGCTAATAGACAAAGTACGTAAAATTTAACTATTTTTTACTGTATTAAGAAATTCCAAAGATAAGGAAAGTTTTATTAAAGTTTTTATGTTGGACTTCTTCATGCTTTTCATCATCCTATACAAATGTAAAGGATTAATGTTGCCATCGTTACTATTAATATAATCCAAAATATTGTTATAATCGATTTTGTTCCTATTATTTCCTTTTTTCTTTCTCTTACCACGGTTGCTTCTATCTTTAACTATTTTCAATGAAAATAGGGGTGGTTAGTTTTTTCCAGCAAGGGGTTACTTATGTTAGAAATGTGACCATAACCTTTAATGCTATCATTTAGACCAAAAGGATGTGGGGTCATGAGCATTTTAATCCAGAACAATTTTTTTCTAAAAGTATATTTTTATCTGTGTTATCTTCAAGACTATCTAGAATATCAACCTTAACACTTTTACCACACTTTTGAAAATGCTCATATAGTGTAGTGAGCCTCTTGCCATTGTTTATATGATAGATGTGTTCTTTGATTCTTTCTCTGACTGCTCTAGTAGTTATACCTACATACTGCATTTTGCATTCATTATAAGTGAGGCAGTATACGACGTTAGTGGATCTACAATTGGTTGTATTATCCTTATATGTACCAATTTGGAAGTTGGTTACAGAAGAAACCACTTCATTATTAAAATTGATAATATTACATATAGTGCATTTTTCATGACACCTAGACCTTTTGTTATCATTACCGAAATGATTAATTGTGGATCGACCGGCACCCACCTTACTTTTTGTGAAGCTGAAAGAAGTGAAGTAGTTATAAGCGCTTAGACTGGTATTGTTTTTTGACCGTATATCTAAGCGCATGAGTGGTCGAACACATACGCAGAGAGGAGTTTCTCGAAGGTTTAGCAGGGCTGCTACAAGGGGGTGGCGCTCCCTGGGGTGTCCCAAATGGGACAACTAGTACTAGGGTCACGAAAAACTAACCCCTCCCGCCGTTTTCCACTGGTATTACCCATCAGTACTAATCCCTATTTTTAGTTAGAGGTATGGCCGTCCGAAATGAATAATGGAATTGACTTGGGATTATGTCTGAATCCCTATGTGAACTGCAACACCCGACACCCACCTGAGTAAGTGGCCGGTCTAGCAAAGTTGAGGGTCTAATAAGAAGGACTAGGTGTGATGAAAATATTGAAGTAAAATAAGTTGCGATACATGGTCAATTAATAGACCAAGGAAGGTGGTCCTGTATGGAATATTACAGTAATCAGGAAGAAAGATAAAGACATTTTAGGCTAGTTGAGAATGCAAGTATACAATAATTTACTTCACCCAGTTTGCCGCTTAGTTGTCCCTATTCACTTTGCTGTATTTATAAAAACTTAAATATCGACATACTATTTCAGATTGGTAGCATAATAGCTTCCTTAACTGGTAATGGAAAAGGTAAGTGAGTTAAACATATTGAAACAAATTAATGTATAATAATATAATTTTAGTATCCCGGCATCCATTTCGAAAATGTGGACCAAAAGGCAAGAGTGGCAGCCAGCCAGGAACACGTAAACAGAAGGGTGTTGTCCGAATATATAAAGGTTATAAATGTGCAAAACTCCGAAAAATTAAATGTACGCGATTTGGTCCAGAAATTCTTAAAGGACATTGTAAGGTAGGTTATGAAACGAGGAAAGCTAACTAGTACTTACTAAAGAAAAAAACATGCATGTTATTCGGGTATACTAATACCAAGGACCATGCCCCACTGTCGTGGGCCACTTCAACAGGATCGAACGGGGAAACAAGCTCCATTCGACATCAGATCTCCGTTTTCGCAAATCTCTGTCACTACCAGAAGAGGAATTTCCGAATATGAAAATAGTACTAATGTTGGCAACTAAACTGCTCAAGGATAATAACCAGTAGCTTTTTTTCAGCCGATTCTTCCTCATGCTTTTAGCTACAGAAATTTCAAGAGGAAATGCCGATTTCGGGTAGGAAACGGGGGTGGCAAGCAAAATAATGTTGACAATCGTGATCAGCACCTAAAACCACCCCTCTACACAAAATTTGAGAGGATTCTATGAGATACCGTGTTTACAGTACACCAGGCATTTGGAGACTGTGGACGTGAAATAAATTAATCTGGTTTAGCACAGTTTCCAACAAAGTGCACCCCTCTGTAGTTCTATCGATGTGAGCGAAAGTACAGAAAATTCTGGGTGCGGGTCCTTAGTTACCCATGGCATCTGGCATGAAGGGGAGCGAGCGCCCTCTGCAGTTGCTATCGGCCCTAAGACATCAATGCAGTGCTCTAATTTCGGTAGTGATGGTCATGACAGAGTGAAAAAATTGTTCTTGGTTAATCCTTTCACTTGTTCACTTTTTCACAAAGTACAAAATCTGCCGATTTTCTAGGATTCTGTGCGAAAAGTCCCAGTAATTGACGAATATGTGCAACTATTCAAAATGAAATGAAATTACTAAACGATTTTAATTCAAAAAAGAACCTGACTGAAGCAACTCTAGGTAACTCAATATCCCGATGCTTTGAAGAATCTCCCTTACTTTTGACTATTATCGATGATAAGTCTTTTTAGACTTCATTTTCCTTCTCGAATCCTTGATTTCACCAATGCTCCTCTAATGGAAAAAAAAACTTAGTGCTCTGAGAGCCCAAGGATAGTTGTGAGTGGAAGGATATTATGATCGGTCTATGCAGCAGACCTCGCTCCTGCCGCACCTAACATCTCGGGTAACTAAGTGCCGTCCCCCAAAAATTAGGTTCTCTATATGCTATTGTTGGAGAAGAACTCCCATCAGACAAATCACGCAATGATCAAACGCTAAAACAAGATGAGGCGCGACCATTCCCACAAAAATCGATAATCTCCTTACGAACAACTCGACAACGCATCTTCAGTATATCAAATAGGAACATGATGTGTGACATTCGAGATGTCAAATCTACACGAGACATCTTCCGTTCACTCACATTGACCGATGGCGTCTGATGGCGGCAGAGGTGAGTGTGGAACCAGGGCTGTTCGCTGTGTTGGCCAGAGGCCCGCGAACCGAGCACCGCGCGAGTCTGCGTCTCCAAGCGGACGCGACCTTTCCCTGATGCAATCGATGATAACACTCAGCCGGTCACATTCACAGTCACCGGATGTAAGCACAACTGGGAACAGAATGGACGTGAGCTGACCATCAACCGCTCTCAACACTCAGTGGAAACATTACGGGTACGGACCACATCGTACACGCAATGCTTCCACCGAGAATCTCCAGCGTATGAGAGGGAAATACTCGAAGCAAATGAGAATTTTAATCTGCACACCACTCGTATCACACAAAGGAAGTAACACACAACATCTCTCGCAGTAGACTCGGCGAAAACTCATACGGGTATGACATAACGCAACACAACCGAACAATTTCCACCGAGTCCACCTCAAGTCACGCTACCTCTGTGCACAGAAAAAAGCCTAACCTATCTCTGACTATGAAGATTACGGGTACAAACCAAATATGCACCTGTCATCTCATAATCGGAGCTAGAATCCAGCTATAAACACTGCACAACTCAGCCTTCCAATCCAAAACCTACTAACGACAATAAATAAGGACCTTCAATGAAATCACAGACGAAGAATACATAATACGAGCAGTACAGCAGACATCGAATAATACAGCAGTGCGATCAGATTGCAGCCTACCGCTACACGTTCAGTAGACAAATGAGCCCACCCTCATTGATCGTCGCGTCACGTGAGTGCGGGCATTGCAGCCGTAATCGCCGCGAGACCATACTGCGAGGGGGCATACGGTAACGAATACAAATTCGCGTGCACTGGAGGTTTTGAGGTTATTGTAAGTGAAACTGCTTCTTTTTAGGTGCATCTTGGATCTTGCATAGACGAACTACCAGTCCCGGCTTCGAATAAATTGTAAAATTCCTGAAAAATCCCAAATTTGAACATGAAATTACAGTACATACTGTGCTCGAAAAGCTATGGTAGTACGTGATGTTAGATTGATTCCTATGAAGACGTTTCTCGTAGTTCTACTTCCGGATCGACTGGGGAGACTTGACAAGTGAGCGTTCGAAAGTAGTTATGAACTTATGTATAGCACAGGTAAGCGATCCCATATGCATAACACATGAGTTGTACTAACAGTGGCTGCGCTGTAATTTGCCCTTTACATTGAAAATTAGCCTTGAAAAACCGCATCACATCAAAATAGAAGACAGAAATTGATGGATTGTTCCGTCTCGCTATCATAGATTGATGTGCAAATAACTGTTCAGTGTACGAACAGGGTAGAACTGTGTTATCTGCACGCAACTGGTATGAAGTCAGACTGAAATTTAACGTCAGTGAGTGACGTTTCTCCACTAACTCTTATAAAAGAGAATTCAATGGGTAATTCAAGAATTAGAAGTCTGGTCATTCGGGACGTCATATATCCCATGATCCATGGAGATATGTTGGGTTGGGGAATAAGTTCGTTCGGTTTTTTTTTTCAACTTGTTTTTTCACGGTGATTTGAATCCTGCTTTACTTGCCGTCATAGTCCATTTTGTAGCCCCTGATTTGCTCTTTACAACCATTGCATCGTCATTTTTCAATTCTCGCTCTTCCTTGTTTTCTACAGCATGGATTGTGACCACCCAAGTCAACAAAGTTGAACCTCCCCGCAACCGACTATCGTTCGTCTTCAATCGTAGATCAAATGTGGCTCAATTGGCTAGCGATATCAACGACGCTTAGAGAGGAACCTTTACTCCTGAAAGGACAGCATAGAAGTGGTAAACCCACTTCAGACAGGGCAAATTTGGCTTTGAATTTGCTTCTTGTTCTGGACGCCCAGTTTGTGGGATATAAAGGCGATTATCCGCTAAGGTTGCTTTGGATGTAAGGAATAATCACTACTGTTGCTAACTTTGAACAATGTGTGATTTTGGCTAACGCATTCCGTGCAATACCCCAAAATGCTCGATAAGAGGTGATCGTCCACGTTGGGTGTGCTCGATTTCTCTGTCGAAATTTCACCAAAATGACTAGAAAGAAACTCGACTGTAGGGGTCTTTCACTAGTAACTACTCTACAGGTTTTGTGCAGTCATACACAGCTTATTTTGTTCACATTCCTATTGATTTCACAAATTTTACCCTAAGAGTTGCGGTTGCGGGCTATAAATTGAGTCGTCTCAAACAAACAATTTTTCGTAGACATGGAGCTGACAAGCTGCCCTGTCTCTGGCAGCATTAATAGAAGAGGACACGAGCTATGCAACCTATTAAGTGCGGTTTTCATTGTTCGTGGAAACTAGTGATTTCTATGCTCATAAAAACCGAACGAACTTATTCCCCAACCCAACACATGATACTATACGGAAGTTCGATTGTTTTCGATTAGGAAAGAAGAGATTCATAGAAGTATTGGGAGAACTCAAGACATGAAGCTTGTTAATTAAAATAGTCGGAATTGAATTATAGCATGAACTACTAGTGTGGAGCGGTGCACATTTAGGACACAGTCCTTCTTGAAATGACAAACGGATTCCGTGACTGCAGAAACGCGGTGGGACCTGAGGGATGGATGCGGGGAGAGCATGCTTCGAGGGAAAGAGCCGAGTAGGTCCCATCGCGATTCCGCAGCCGCAACTCTATGAAACCGCGCGCGCAATCATCATCATCATCATCATCATCATCATCATAATATAACGAATCGAAATTCGCTCATTCAAAAATCCGCACCATTTCGCGCCGGGACGCGTGGGAAAGCGCAGCGCGCAGTCCTATGAGTCAACGGGCGTACTGAGAAGCAAAAGTTTCTCTACATCCAATCTCAGCTTGGGATTGACTTCCCCCACTATTTTGACTAACTAGTGGCCCCGTAAGCCACGTTACTGTGCTAATTTCCAAAGTGTGAAAGTATTGGCCCGGTGTGGTTTTTCGTGCGCGCCAACAGGATGTGTGAGATTCACGTCCTCAACTCGAGCTACACTATTTCACAACTGTATATGTATAGCTATAACATTATTCAGTCCAGAAAGAGCACGTAGCGTAGCGAATGAGAGAAGATAACTGACAGAGTCCGTGGATCAATTTGCTTTGTTCTTTCCATCTCTGTCTTTCGCGAGCAGCGAGCATACCAAGGACCGCGTGAAATACAGAACACAAGTGATTTTGTATTGTACAAATCACTCAGTCAATAACTCAGTAAGCCAATCATACACACACCCTCAGCATTACCACTGTATGTGACTATCCCATCCTTCTAATTCAAGCCGAACTTATTCTGAAAACTTTATACTTTTCCAAAGTTTCTAACAAAAACTGAAAGAAAACATTATTGTGAGAAGAGAATAAGCATAACGAGCGCCTATTTCCACCAATCATCTTTGTCATTCCTCATCGATATTCACCGACACGACGTGGTTCATTTATACTAAACCAAAAAAGTTCCAAGTGATGATTAAGAAAGTGATTAAGAAATTACAAAGCAATGAACTGAATTCGCTGACTATTCAAATTCACGTGACCTAGGGAAGGGAGATGATCAACAGGGTTGATGGGATAAATGAGTAGGAGCATAAGTTATTGGTTATTTTTCGCTTAAGCTTAGGAAACGAAGATGCTCCATGAGATTGGTGGGATACTTGAGGAGGTGATCCACGGTGTTGGCGGGATACATGGGATGGGTGCGTAATTTATTGTCTAGGCTTTTGCCTGAGTTTCTGGAACGGGAGGTAATCCACAAGGTAGGCGGGATACATGAGGTGGGTGCGTAAGTTATTTTCTAGATTTTTGCCTGAGTTTCTAGTAAGTGCGCAATTTATTGTCCAGGCTTTTATATCAGTTTCTGGGAAGGGAGGTAATCCAGGGGTTGGCGAGATACATTGAGTGGGTGCGCAAACTATTGTCTGGGCTTTTGCCTGATCTGAACGGGAGGTAGTCCATGGGGTTGGCGGTTGGCGGGACACATGGGGTGGGTGCGCAAGTTACTGTCTAAGCTTTTGCCTAAGCTTCTGGGGAGGGAGGTAATCCAAGGTGTTGGCGGGATACGTGGGATGAGTGCGTAAATTATTATCTAGGCTCTTGCCTGAGTTTCTGGAAAGGGAAGTAGTCCACGAGGTTGGCGGGATACATTGGGTGAGTGCGCAAGTTACTGTCTAGGTGTTTGCCAAAGCTTCTGGAAAGCAAGGTAATCCACGGGGTTGGCGAGATACATGGGGTGGGTGCGCAAATTATTGTCTGGGCTTTTGCCTAAGCTTCTAGAAAAGGAGGTAATCCACAGGGTTGGCGGGATACATGAGGTGGGTGCGCAAATTATTGTCTGGGCTTTTGCCTAAGCTTCTAGAAAAGGAGGTAATCCACAGGGTTGGCGGGATACATGAGGTGGGTGCGCAAATTATTGTCTGGGCTTTTGCCTAAGCTTCTAGAAAAGGAGGTAATCCACAGGGTTGACGGGATACATGAGGTGGGTGCGCAAATTATTGTCTATACTTTTATATCAGTTTCTAGTAAGGGAGGTGGTCCAGGGGTTAGGCGAGATACATTGGTGGGTGCGCAAATTATTGTCTGGGCTTTTGCCTGATCTGAACGGGAGGTAGTCCATGGGGTTGGCGGTTGGCGGGACACATAGTGGGTGCGCAAGTTACTGTCTAGGCTTTTGCCTAAGCGTAATCCAAGGTGTTGGCGGTATACGTGGGATGAGTGCGCGAATTATTGTCTGGGCTTTTGCCTAAGCTTCTAGAAAGGGAGTTAATCCACAGGGTTGGCGGGATACATGAGGTGGGTGCGCAAATTATTGTCCAGGGTCTGGAAAGGGGCAATCCACGGATACAGGTGGGTGCGCAATTTATTGTCCAGGCTTTTATATCAGCTTCTGGAAAGGGGCAATCCACGGGGTTGGCGAGATACATTGGGTGGGTGCGCGATTTATTGTCCAGGCTTTTATATCAGTTTCTGGGAAGGGAGGTAATCCAGGGGTTGGCGAGATACATTGAGTGGGTGGGCAAATTATTGTCTAGGCTTTTGCGCGAGATAGCGGCCCCGTGAGTTCCTTGGCTCAAAGTTTCACCGCATTCTATCAGTGTTGGTATTAGAGTTCGTAGACTGTCTGCAAACAAACCTAATTAAGCACTTCATTCAGTCTCAACACTTGTCTGAATAAAACTAGATTTTGAGAAACTCAAACTTAACAGTGGCAAACAGCTTGTCGAGAAGTCACAAAATGCCAAAATTGACTGATTGAAATTTTTCACGACCACGACCTTCTTTTTTGACGACCAACGAACACGTCTCCCTTTTGCCTGAAGACCGCTTTGCCACTGAGCCAGCCAGCCGAACTCAAGGGAAAATCCCGACCAGCAGACCTCGCCACTTCACTACTGGTCCAGTCGAACCCAACGGGAAATACCGACCAGTGGACATGTGTACACGTGTGCCCCTTTAGTTGAGACCGGCGCGACAAGTGTGCCCCTTTATCTGACACCGGCGCAACTTTGCTGCTGACAGCGTCGCAGTCAAGGGAAAATCCTGACCAACGGACCCGTGTGCAGCTTAGAGGGGACCAGCGCTACTTTACCACTGACCCAGTCAATCCCAAAAAAAATTTCGAGCAACGGACTCGTGCGCCCGTTAACCTGAGACCAACGCCTGTTTACCACTGGCCCAGTTGAACCCAAGGGAAAGTTCTGACAAACGGATCCTTTTGCCCCTTTACCTGAGACCGGCGCGACACGTGTGCCCCTTTACCAGAGACCAGCACCTGTTTAACACTGGCGGGAAAATTCTGACCAACGGACCCGTGTGCCCCTCAACCTGAGACCAGCACCTGTTTATCATTGGCCCAGTCGAACCCAAGGGAAAATCCTGACAAACGGACCCTTTTGCCCCTTTACCTGAGACCGGCGCGACACGTGTGCCCCTTTACCAGAGACCAGCACCTGTTTAACACTGGCGGGAAAATTCTGACCAACGGACCCGTGTGCCCCTCAACCTGAGACCAGCACCTGTTTATCATTGGCCCAGTCGAACCCAAGGGAAAATCCTGACAAACGGACCCTTTTGCCCCTTTACCAGAGACCAGCACCTGTTTAACACTGGCGGGAAAATTCTGACCAACCGTGTGCCCCTTTGCCTGAGACTGACGCGACAAGTGTGCCCCTTATCTGAGCCCGACTCAATTTTGCTGCTGAGGGCATCGCAGTGAAGGGAAAATCCTGACCAACGGACCCGTGCGCAGCTTAGAGGGGACCAGCGCTACTTTACCACTGGCCCAGTCGATCCCAAAAAAAATTTCGAGCAACAGACTCGTGCGCCCGTTAACCTGAGACCAACGCCTGTTTACCACTGGCCCAGTTGAACCCAAGGGAAAGTTCTGATCAGTGGACACGTGTGCGCCTTTACCTAAGACCAGCACCTATTTACCACTTGCCCAGTCAAACTCAAGGGAAAGTCCTGACCAACGGACATTTGTGCCGCTTTACCTGAGACCAGCGCCTTTTTACCATTAGCCCAGTCGAACCCAAGGCAAAGTTCTGACCAATGGACCCGTGTGCCCCTTTACCTGAGACCAGCACATGTTTGCCACTGGCCCAGTTGAACCAAAGGGAAAGTCCTGACCAACGGACCCGTGTGCATCTTTACCTGAGAGCGGCGCCTGTTTACCACTGGCCCAGTCGAACCCAAGGGAAAGTCCTGACCAATAGACCCGTGTGTTCCTTTTCCTGAGACCGACGCCTGTTTATCATTGGCCCAGTCGAACCCAAGGGAAAATGCTGACCAACAACCCATGTTCCCCTTTACCAGAGACCAGCAACTGTTTACCACTGGCGGAAAAATTCTGACCAACGGACCCGTGTGCCCCTTTTCCTGAGACTGGCGCGACAAGTGTGCCCCTTTATCTGAGCCCGGCGCAATTTTGCTGCTGACAATCGCAGTCAAGGTTAAAATCCTGACCAACGGACCCGTGCGCAGCTTAGAGAGGACCAGCGCTACTTTACCACTGGCCCAGTCGATCCAAAAAAAAAATTCTGAGCAACGGACTCGTGTGCCCCTTAACCTGACACCAACGCCTGTTTACCACTGGCCCAGTCAAACCCAAGGGAAAATGCTGACCAACGACCCATGTGCCCCTTTACCTGAGACCGGCGCCTTTTTACCATTAGCCCAGTCGAACCCAAGGCAAAGTGCTGACGAACGACCCGTGTGCCCCTTTACCACAGATCAGCACCTGTTTATGCTGGCTGGAAAGTTCTGACCAACGGACCCGTGTGCCCCTTTACTTCAGACCAGCACCTGCTTACCACTGGCCCAGTGGAACCCAAGGGAAAGTCCTGACCAACGGACCTTTGTGCCTCTTTACATGAGACCAGCGCCTTTTCACCATTAGCACAGTCGAACCCAAGGGAAAGAGCTGAGCAACGACCCGTGTGCCCCTTCACCAGAGACCAGCACCTGTTTACCACTGGCGGGAAAATTCTGACCATGGACCTTTGTGCCCCTTTACCTGAGACCGGCGCCTTTTTACCATTAGGCCAGTCGAACCCAAGGCAAAGTGCTGACCAACGACCCGTGTGCCTCTTTACCACAGACCAGAACCTCTTTACCAATGGCGGGAAAGTTCTGACCAACGGACCCGTGTGCCCCTTTACCTGAGACCAGCACATGTTTACCACTGGCACAGTCGAACCCAAGGGAAAGCCCTGACGAATGCAACCGTGTGCACCTTAGATGGGACCAGCGCTACTTTACCACTGGCCCAGCTAGCTGAACCCACAGGAAAATTCCGACCAATGGACCCGTGTGTCTCTTTACCTGAGATCGGCGCATGTTTACCACCACTTCGTTTCAAAACCATGACAGGAAACGCTACCACTTCGTTTCAAAACCATGACAGGAAACAAAACCATGTGCTAGGATTTTGGTGAAACGTTAATCGACATTATTAGGATTATTGGGCTCCAAATAGGATTTGCAGGAAGCCTCCTCCCCCCCTGAGAACGGCTTGCTGAATTTAAAAAATCATATCTGTTTGGTTCTTTAAATCCAGTTGTTTAGTTTCATCATTATTTTTTGAATATTTATTACTGGACGGTGTACCCGGCTTTGCTCGGGTCCTCTGTTTCTCCCGGCTATTTGAATCTGATGCCAACATTTGTTGAGCCAAAAGAAACCTATCGAGATATTCATCACTTAGTGATCAGCCTAAATGACACTTCTTCATTCCGTCCCCTTCCCTCAAAAGTAAGTAAAGTTGTTTGGCTGGTAAATTCTTCTAAAATGCTTCCTATATTTACGCTGAAAGATTCGAAAAATCCCAGAAGACACGGTTTCATTGACCTGTGAGCATTAATACCAAAAAATCAATAAACTCGATAAATCGATAGTGCCGTACGAAACGGTTGCCATATTCGTGTTCATTGTATTGACATACCCCAGCAGCGATGTCTTTACCGCGCCCGGGGCAAAATTAGCGAAAAACCAATAAAATCGATAAATCGATAGTGCCGTACGAAACGGTTACCATATTCGTGTTCAGCGTATTGACATACCCCAGCAGCGATGTCTTTACCGCGCCCGGGGCAAAATTAGCGAAAAATCAATAAAATCGATAAATCGATAGTGCCGTACGAAACGGTTGCCATATTCGTGTTCAGCGTATTAACATACCCCAGTAGCCATGTCTTCACCGCGCCCGGGGCAAAATTAGCGAAAAATTAATAAAATCGATAAATCGATAGTGCCGTACAAAACGGTTATCATATTCGTGTTCAGCGTATTGACATGCCCTAGTAGACATGTCTTCGCCGCGCCCGGGGCAAAATTAGCGAAAAATCAATAAAATCGATATAATCGATAAACGAATCGATAATCCCAGGTGCGAAGTAGCCTGAAACCTACGCCGGCCCTTAGGGAAGTTCCACCCTATAACAAGGAAGATGAAGATCTAGGACGAAAAAAGCGCACAATGTGGAAATTTAGGCCAGAGGCCCCTTTTTTAAAAGACTCGTCACAACACTGCGTATCGACAATGCGCTAAGAGTCGACGCGCAGTAACAGACGCGTTCTCGGGAATTAGCGACCAAATCTTTTAATATAGTAGGATCTAACGGGAAGAATCCGGTGCTGGTAGCTCTACTGCAATTTAGGGAGCTCATAATACGAATGTCTGGAAGTTTCAATATCAAGCTCAGTTATGGTTGGCAAAAGGTTGTTTCTTCTTCATTAACTTAGCTGCAGTAAGCATTGATTGTGTATAGTCTTTGTTTTACCTTGAGCGTTTGCGTCCTTAATTCTTCCTCAATATTCGCTATGATGTATGTAGCAGATCAAATGTGCAGAAACCTTCTTGAAATATAAACAACAGTTTTTCAGATCAGAAATGAGCGAGTACTGGATTGTTTTTACATCAAGAGCTCTGAGCTGTTTTGACATGATACATATATTGTAACTTGTTAGTTGCAGTGATTTTAAACTGCATTTTGATCAGAACTGAATTGCTTTTGTTACTCTCCGATCACCTGGGAGTGAGTATGCGCTGATCGGACGCATAGGTTTCAGGTTTTCCTTTATCATTTCTAGAGTCGTTTTGTCGTGCAAATCAGTGTGTCTGACAAGCATGAGCGTACACAGTCAAAAGCATCTTTGATGTGTACATATTGGAATACACCATTCTGAACCACCTGTGGTATGGTACCAGGAATGATGCGGGGCCAGGAAGCCCAGGAACCATGTTTTGCATAGGTTTGTATGTTTTATACATGGGATTGGGAAAGTCGTGCACCGTATAAAACAACTAATGGATAACCCCGTGCATGAGTTCTGCATGGATGTGGATAGGTTGTGCATCTACTTAAACAGCTCAGCAAGCCTCGGAACTGTGTTCTGCATGAAACGAAATATGCAAATCCCACGATAAGGACATGAGTGGTCGTGCAGAGTACGGTTTTCCGGGATTAATACTCTATATCAGCGATGGTTGAATCCATGCAGAACCCATGTATACCGATGTAAAACACGGTTTTAGAACTACTGAGGGAGAAAGCCTTGCTGAGAAGGATCAATCCATTCACGATCACGCGCCTCATCGGTGACCCACACTCTTCTTGTTAATTTGTTGTTTTTATTTCCTTACTATTTCATTAATTCCAGACAGTGTCTTATTCTTGCGATAATTCGAGATAGTGTCTTATTTACCGCGGTTCGAGGCAAATTTCGTTCTTATTGCTCTAATAACTCTGTTAAAGGTGGTCTTTCGAAAATGAGGTTCAAGGGCTCGCATTTCTTGAAGTAGGAAAAGCAACATTTCCTGCAAAAGACACATTTTCTAATTTAAAACCGGTTTCCAGCGTCTTGCATTTCTTCCTTACAAGGGAAGTGCAAGAGGCCATATTCGAAAATCGGGATGAAACCTATCTGGCTTGAATCTTTGTTGCAGAGGGTGTTACAGTATATATTTCATTATTGCCCTCGATTCCAAAAAACAAAAATCCCACCACAGTACCATATGCGCTGCAGCACTCGTCCGTCAGCGACGATGTGGCCGAGTGGGGAGGATGCGGATTGATAGGCAGGAGGTCGAGGGTTTGGATCCCGTCATTGACACTCGTTTTGCATTTTTGTTTTTTATTCCTCCTATGTTATTGAAATCAATTTTGGAGGGCTAGAAGACAACACTTGTCTTTACTGACGTACTAGCTATAGAATAACTACTATGCTATGAACGTAGTTTAGTGATCGTACAGCTTTCCCTCGAGTCTCTAGAAAATTGTAAAATTTTCATTCAAAACAAAAAAAGGATGGTCAATGAGAAAGCATTTACTGGCAGCAACGGTGCACACAGACAATGAAGTGTTCAAAGCAAAAGCGGTGAGAACAATACGCTCAGACAATGAAAGAAATTCTGCTACAATCATTACAGTCGCATTCACTGCAGAGATCAGAGGGGAAGCAGGCTTCCACTGGAGTGAGGAAAGAGCCTGGATCTAAATCTTTCCGCCGAATCCGACAAATCCCGATTCATACGGGAGGGGAGAGCAAACCTCATCAATTTCGGACATTATATCCCATTCCTCGTCCATCTTTTCCTCATCATCGACTTCTAGTTCTTCTTCATCTGCTATTGTAAGCTCGCAGTGAGCAGCCTCAAGAAGAATCCTTCCAAATGCTTCGGCCAACTTCCGCTCATCACGAGTTGCACAGTTGCCATCACCCGGACCAAACCGAGCCAACAAAAGGGCCACGACGCGTGAAGGTTCGAACATTATGAACCGAGTGGGAAAGATTTTGAGTTACAGTCGTGAAAAGTGACTGCTACTTTATAGCTAATCGAGGGAGAAAAGTAGGTTTTATATAACGTAGTTATTCCGTGCCTAGTGCGTCAGTAAGGATAAGTATTATCTTCTAACCTTTTAAATTTGATTTCAACAACACAGGGGGAATAAAAAAATGAGAGAGCAAAACAGGTAGGTGCGCATGACGGGGTTCAAACTCTCGAGCTGACAGTGCAGCATCCTCCCCACTCGGCCACATCGTCACTGACGGACGAGTGCTGCAGCGCATATGGTACTGTGGTGGGATTTTTGTTTTTTGAAGCCGAGGGCAGTAACAAAATATATACTGTAACACCCTCTCCAACAAAGATTCAAGCCAGATAGGTTTCATTCCGATTTGCGAGTCTGGCCTGTTGCACTTCCCTTGTAAGAGTAATACGAAGACAACCCTCATCACAACCGCCACAAAGGAACCAACAGAGCATGTTGATGGCAGGAAATTCCGTTATTTGAGATGGGATTACCATCGACGTGGCAGTGTAATATTGGTTGATGGTCTAACTATATATGAAGCTTGAATATTGATTATTTTAGGCTGAAAATATTGTGGAGGAGATCTCTGATGTTGAACAAGACACTGTTCAAAAATCCCCTCATGTTTCACGACACTGAAGCGGAAGTGCAAAAACTCCGCGAACGAACACTTGTGAGAAGAGCTGACTGTTTCACAGCCGGAACTTCTTTGAATTTCTCAGGAAACCTTAGAGAGGACAGTGTGCGCTATCAAGACCAGATGAAGAATCCTTCTGACAGGGGTATTACTCGCGGATACAAAATAATGGACTAAAATTGCCTTTGGAAGAACTAGGAACGCATTGAACTTGACCGTCGCATTAACAAAATATTACAGTATTCACGGCAATTTGATTTGTTGTGAAGAGCACAAAATCACCAGATCCCATGCGAAGACAGGCAAATTTTGTATTCGTTCAATAAACATGGGATTTGCGACCGAAGGCTGCAACAGCTGTGCAATAGGAAAGTGTATAAGGGAGGCTAAGCCCCCGGAAGTGGCACCATTAATGGAGGATCGAATGTACGAAGCGGCGTCAGGTGTAGTTCCTAGAGAAGGAGACCTTTCGGAGATATTTGAAGAAAACCTTCATGAACAAGAACGAGGGCAAATTAATTGATAATAAAACGTGCGAATTGATACACAATTTCACGAAGTATTGTGAAGAAAATGGAAGTAAAATTAAAATGTAAACAACAAGATACATATTGTCCAAAGAAAACGATGAGGAAAAACGCAAAGACTCAAGTAAGCCATGAGCGCTTATTTACGTAATATGGATTGTAACAATTACGTAATGAATATGCAGACGATAACACAAATGTACTGCATCAAAATCTGGTGTTAAAACAATTATCGAATAAAACACAATTGCAAGGATGGTGACCAGAGCACCAACTGCTTGTCGAATAAACGAACCGTGACAGATGATGAGATTCTGGGCAGAATAGTTTTGAGATTTATGCGAACGTAAGCTCATCGTACTCCTGCCGCCCGGAGGATCTTACTAATGTTACTAGTAATTCCTCAGCCCAGCTGTTTTGCAATGCATCCACTAGATGCTCATTTGAATTCGTAGCCGCATTTTTTCGCCGCAATGGCAGCTCTTGTTTGAATTCCGCATGCAGATCGCTTTACATCTCAATGCAGCTTTTTGCGCCCTCAGAATGATTTAATCTTCAAATCTTTTCTGCTTCGCAGTTTATTCTTCATTTATTTATTTATTCATACAATGTGATTGCTCATAATGTGACCCTTCATACAGAAAGAGGGTAGAGGTAGAAGAGAGAGACTTCGGCAGCTTTGAACAGGGGAGAAGCCTGTAGAGTCAAAGAGCAGAAACCGAGCCGATAGCTTCAGCTAATGATGGCTGCTCCCACAAGCAAAGCGGTCACTGCTGTGCCCGAAAACCTCTCAAACTTGGCCTTTAAAGAATTTTAAATCAATTTTCGCATCGGACCTTTCCGCTGCATTTTTTTTCCTGTTCCTTCTCTTAACTTCTTATTATCAATGTTATTGTTCATCGAATTTTTTCCGTCACAGAACCAACATTCTTTAAATCTTTGATTGATAGGGAAAATGTATGGAAAATGTCTGGTGAAAAAACACAAAACGGCGCTGATAGTGTGACGAGATGGGCGTTTTACTAAGGTGCTTTCTACCCATTCACTGCAGACACGAGTAAAGTTCAAAATTTCTATTCTCTCCAAATTTTCCATCCACATGACCATAGTCCGAAATTTTGATAAATGTTGATTTTCAACAATGGACAACGGAAAAATTTAGTGGATATCAAGAACGACAATTAGCGGGTCAGAGATGCAAGAAAAACGAAGGAAGAAGCAATGAAAAAGAATAGAAGTCTTGATTTCAATCTCTGTAAGGCAAAAAGAGCAGAGGAAGTGAAGCTGGAAGGAATTAATTCAGCAAAGACAAAGATTCGCACCGCAAAAAAATGCAGTGAATAGTTCAATATCAGGTGATTCGCGAAATTCAAACATGAGTTTAAATGTAAGAGAATGCTGTGATAGAATGCAATCAAACACACGTCGAATACGCTTCGAAATACACAAGTAGAGCTATTTTATGAACATCTTACCTTGTCATGAAAAATTATTATTACTCTGAATCTACTCATCTCTTAGTAGGTATGTATGAAAAGAATTGTCTAAAAAAGCTGAGTTCTCTTCAAAAATCACCTCAGGAGAAGTTTAGGGACGGAAACTCAATGACAGTCCGGGGGACATCCAATCCGGCCATACCTAGGACAGCTACACGATAAAGATACAACAAAAGAGGAATAGGTAGCGAAGAAAATTACGTACAAATCTGCTTGTAAGGAAAGCGAAGAAGTGAAATTAATGCCACTTGTTACCCACTAGTCAGGCTCTGTTCAACAGGGACTCAAAATCGCCTGAATGATAGTTACTTCTAGTAAAGTTGCTGATTGAGATTGTTTCGCAGATTAGAGGATTACTGCAGTATGGGAGCAGGTACACATTCGAAATTACAAAGAACTTTGATGTACAGGGCACTGGGTAAAGTCCGACAGATGTCACCCCCCCCCCCCCCCGCACCAAGAAGGTCATTAATATTTCGTAATCTAAGTGCTCTGGGTTCTTCGGAAATTTGACGTTTTGACATGTGTATGTGGATGAATTTCGAATGAAATGAGCTCAGTGATACATAACAAGAGATTGTCGGAAATAGTGTGTGCGATGTAATTTCTTATATCAGTACTACATACGTTAACGAACAGCAGTTAGCGAATTTACTGAAGTATTTGCTGACAGCTGATGGAAATCAGAGGCGATTGAAGTACGTAGAGAACGTACGCACCTCAATCGTCTCTGATTTACGCGCATATGATCCCACAGTTTAATAATCATTTTCAGAAGCTATACGAAAGTCCTGTGAATCGCTCGAGTCCCGCAAAGTTTTTTTTTTGATTCTACGGCTGCGACTGTAGTATGCACGGCCTGAATTTTTATTTTCATTTTGAAATAGCAAAAAGATTGCAACTTTTGGTTTTTCGTCTATAACTTCTTCCAAAGCAAAGCGTGGGAGTACAAATTTTTATGGGAGTTGTAGATACTCATGCGAGATAGAAACAAGAATAACCCCTTTACTCCACTGACTTCACGTTTTTTAAGAAAAATTTTTCTCATAGCGGCCTAAATCTGTAATTTGGCACCATCCGCAATATCCCATAAAATGACGTCTATCGTTAGGATCTGACCACGATTTGGTTCCTTGCAGCAGAGCCAACTTTTATGTGCTTGAAAATGTGCATGCCCTGGCTACTGGTTGACATGTACAAAGACTATGTGAGATTAGTTCAGCAGTGATCCTCTATGGGTGTTTCTGTCACCCTGGCTCCATCTATCGGCTCTATCTGAAAGAGAGGGATGCCCCTGACGGTTCTATAAGTTTGGCTACAATTGTTCTGTTTCAACGCAGCTTTTTGTTCCCTCGCAGTTCCGAAATATTCGGGCTCGTTGCCGTACAGCTAATCATGCACATCACGGAAAACAAGTTTTGGAATTTTTTCTGTCTCGACGAGGAAGATACCTTAAGGATCCCTTAAATGGTAAAGATTCTCCAGGATCCCTAGAATATTGTAGTGTGCGTGGCGACTCATGCCGGTTTGAATTTGATGAGCTAGATCTTGCAAAAATGCAGTGAACTCTACGAAACATCACCGAAGCGGGATACTGCGACCTGGCACTATAAACACTGGCTAATTAACTACACGAGACATTTTTAAATCAAAAGGCTCTAGGCGAAGTGGGAAAACTCGCAGGTGGAGCAAGGGGCCACACATGCTCGTGCTAGTGACGAGCACTCTTCACTTCGAGTAGTCCTGTTTCGATAAATCCAAGGCGGCATGAGTCGCCACGCACACTGCAATATTCTAGGGACCCTGGAGAATCTTTACCATTTATGGGATCCTTAAGGTATCTTCCTCCTCGAGACAGAAGAAATTCCAAAACTTATTCTCCGTGATGTGCACGATTAGCTGCACGGCAACAAGCCCGAATATTTTGGAACTGCAAAGGAGCAAAAAGCTGCGTTGAAACAGAACACTTGTAGCCGAACTTATTGAACCATCAGGGGCATTCCTCACTTTTAAATAGAGCCGGTAGGTGGAGCCAAGGTGACAGAAACACCCATAGAGGTTCACTGCTGAACTAATCTCACATAGTCTTTGTAGATGTCAACCAATGGTCAGCGCATGCACATTTTCAAGCACAAACAGGGATTGGCTCTGCTGCAGGGAACCAATTCGTGGTCAGATTCTAATGATAGACGTTATTTTATGAGACATTGCGGATGGTGCCAAATTACAGATTTAGGCCGCTATGAGAAAAAATTTTTCTTAAAAAACGTGAAGTCAGTGGAGTAAAGGGATTATTCCTTGTTTCTATTTCGCATGAGCATCTACAACTCCCATAAAAATTTGGACTCCCACGCTTCGCTTTGGAAGAAGTTATAGACGAAAAACCAAAAGTTGCAATCTTTTTGCTCGCTACTGTATTTCCTGGATTCCTGGAGCGCATGCATATTTCAGAGGGGTAAAATGTTTTGAGGATCCTTCAATATGTGAAGTTATATTCGCAATGATATTAACCTTCTCATATGTTAATAGCTGCAAGCGTGAACAGAGCCATTTGCTCTTCGGTTCTATTTGAACAACACGCGAACGATTAATTGTCCACAAATCACGTCCAGAAATAAGAACGAGAAAGTGTGGGAAACCACTTGAACAGCCAGCAACGAGGACATTTCCCCTCATAGCGCGACATTTTCCTGTCTTAGTAACAGAATAAAGATGCCATGCGGTGGAGAATGTGCTGCAAAAAAGCCACGCAAAAGTCGATCTCAGCGGTCGCAGCGCGAAGCTAATCAGATCGACGGAATGAAGGCAAATAAAATGAATGTGGGTTGTCTCAACAACAGCGAAATGAATCTTCGAACCATTTCGAACGAAAGAACGATGAGCGGATCGATCAGGTGAGGCGGCGCATGCGGTTGGCATTAATCTTTCAAGACGAGCCAACAATCTTCAGCGAATCTGCCCTGTGGTCGGCATGATGTAGCATGACAGCATGACAGCAGAAGCAACATGTGTACATGGATAATGCCAGTTTTTAAGAAAATGATAGAGTAACGAGCCTATCCAGACGAAAGAAGTGTGTGTATTCAGGACGAACTCATGAGAGTTCTAGAAAAAGCTTGTAATGGAAAAGAATTAAAAGAAAAGCATGAGAAATCCACATGGAAGATCCAACAAACCTGACTCTTATTTTAATTTATTGGAAACAAAGAAAAAAGATACAGTTAATGAACTAATATAAGGCCCTTTAATATAAAACATTTTCATATAGTACGCGGTATGATATAGAAGTACTGCAACAATGTATGCATGTTGATGGATAAGAAATTGTGGAGTAAAAATGAACATCTCCCATTATCTCTAAAAAAGTAGGAATACTCGCCCTAATACAAGTAATGTAATCAGTAATGATTACACGAATTGAATAACATAGATACCAAATGAATTGTAAAAGATAACAAACATGCAGAAGGTAGGCAAGTGCACCTCCAGAAATGGGTCCACCAGCAAAACATATAGGCACATTAGTTTGGAACTGTTCTCTGAGGGTTAAAAGGAAAACAGGAATGGGAACGAAAAGAAGAAGAAGAAGAACAAAACAAATGGGAAATGCTTCTAAAACAATCAACGGCGTTCGTGTCCAATGTTTGAGAATTTGAACGTTTCGTTCTTGGACATCGGCAGAAAAGATCCCTTACACCAGGTTCCGTTCTCAGACTTTCAGGAAAGGCAGTTCAAATCGAAGAAAAAATAGCAAAAATAAAGAAGCTTAGGAAATTCTTGCTATTGACATAGTACCAGACCTGTCTGATTGTGCAGCTGGAAAGGAATACAGATATGCTCGAAAAACTACAGGGCATGGCAATCTCTGGTGGTCGCAAATTCTTTTTCTACCACAAATATTAGCCGTTTGAGTGAACAAGGTCAGCGCGGCGATATCCAAAAACAAACAATCCAAGGGTTCACGGATGAAAACCAAATGCTTGTGCAAAACTCGTACAATCGATTAGCAGCTGCTTGTATTTGAGCGGGAACGAACGTTATATGAGCGTGCTCAAACGAGGAAAGCAGGTGCAGTGTCACTGGCGACCTCAGCCGGCGGCCGATTACTCCACGGGTCAAAGATGCCAGCCGTACCCGTCTGTTCGACGCAGTGCTCCGCAGAGCCGTTTTCTACGGTCGCAAATGTGCTGATTCAGTGTTTGCATTTACGGGAAATGGCAATGGGACGCCTATTTTTTCGCTGTCTGCAGCGGATGCAGTGCTGGCCAAAATAAAGGGCACTCGTGCGTAGTATACAGTGCATGTGCAATTGCCAGTTTAGTCGGGATCCTGGGTCAGATTCTGGAATGCTGCTGCTCAACTCGCAACTATGTACATAGTGCTTACTTAGAAAGAAAAAAATGAAATAAATGGTCATAAAAGTACTACAACTCATAAATGCTCATATCTATGCAGTGTGTTATCTACCAGTGCTTTATAGCAGTTTAGAAGTCAAACATGACTCACTTTGGTGATTTCGCACCATTAAAAACTTGCGATCGGAGTTTTTTCAGCAATATAGTAGAATTAAAATATATTCGAATGGCGTAGTGAGCTAGTCACTGGGCAAAGTGAAATAAATGGGAGCAAACAACAGCAACCACTTGGTATCGCGGATCACTGATGCTCATCTCCATGAGTTTCAAAGCACAGCTGATTCAACCCGTGAAATTAAAGTCGAATTGCATTCGTGATTCGTTTTGCCAAGAGATCTTATACGAAATTTAGCCCTACATTTTGCAACCATTCTATAATAGATCTAATCAAATTCTAGATGCTCCTAATCAAATTCTAGATGCTCTAGTAAGAATTACCTAAGGAGTTACTTCAAGTTGATTTCTGCAACAATTTTGTAGCAAAATAAATCTGGGGGGCAAATTTGAACATCTTGGACAAGCTGAAATCCAAACTCTAAAACGGAGTCCTAGGAAGGTATAGCAACATGGAATAAAGGCTAGGCTTGTTATCAAACCGTAGGGGTGATAGCTATCAGCGTAGGCTCCTCGAAGGGGGAGAAACGCTGCCGCCGATGAATCATGCAGCAATTCAGGAGATTCTATGAATGGCTGTGCCCTTTTGGGACAGCAACATTCGGAGGAAATGTGCTGACACATCGTCACCACCCTGCTCAAGGCACAAGCATTGTATCACTTATAACTCATAGTTGCACTGGTAGGACTCCTGTGCTGAGATAGCTGTCATACAACAAAGGAATACCGTTTGTTTTGAGCAGTTTAACCTACAAATATAACTCGTGAGAATTTGGGTCAGTTCTAAAGCTCACATATCACTCTCGAAGAAACACCCGAATAAGTGGTAGGTAAAATACAGCGGCTATACATACTCTCATTCCCATCACTTTTGCCCACTCAGATACTCTATTTAGTTTAACCTCCCACGTATTTATAGCTTGCACACATCCATGAATGATTTTTTCACTGGAGCCACACGGATCCAGCCGCTCAAAATTTATTGGATACGGGTCCTGGTCATGATTCACATAATTGTAACCAACATCTCAGGCATAGGCGTCGAGAATTTCTCTGATTTCGTCACTTCCACCATCAGCGTTGACTAGAATAAAGTATTATTCAGTAATACTATGACATCCACAGAATAAGCCATTTTGTTAGTTGCGCCAGAACAGAACCTCTACGTCTAAACAAAAGGAACTTAGTGTCTCATCAAAACAGAACACTTGCAGGAATTGGCAAAAAATTCATGAAGTTTTCACAGGACTCCGGTATTTTTCAGTTTTTCGTAGCAGATGTAATATTCTATTAGGTTGTCGCGAAAGTTTCCCGGCACTCACTTCGAAATCTTACATGTTACCTCAGGATTGTTTTGGATCTTCCTATCCGAAATGTGTGTAAAGGTTGGTCAATGGACTACTTACACCTTTCCTCTCATGGATTTTGGTTGGGATTATAGCCGAAGAAATCGTCCTAGACTCGAAGCAGATTCGACTCCTTCTGCTTTACGAATTCAGAAAAAACAGCAGTGCAAGAAATGCGACAAAAAAGATATGTGATGCTATGGGTCCCTCAACTGTCTCCTACGACACGGCCAAAGTTTGATTTCGGAAGTTCAAAAATGGCGATTTTGACTTGACGGATAAATCACGATCTGGTCGACCAGTTGAAGTCGATCAGGAGCGACTCCTAGAGCTAATTGAAGAGGAGCCCCGCCGCGGTACCCGTAACTGGCAGATGAACTCCGGTGTCATTACAATACAGTGGCCGTTCACCAGCGCAGCGCCGGAAAGACGTGGAAGTACGGCGCATGGATACCTCACGATCTGAGTAGTCGCCAGCTCCAGGTGCGCAGAGATGCATGCATGAACCTTTTGACTTTTCGAAGGAGTTTCACCTGGCTGGACTACTTGGTTACCAGTGATGAGAAGTGGGTCCTCTACGCAAACCACACGAGAAACCGCCAGTGGCTCGAACGCGACGGACGCGACGAACCTGGGATCCCAACGCCGCAAACAGAACTACACCCTCAGAAGGTAATGCTCAGTGTTTGGTGGAACTGCAAAGGAATCATTCACTGGGAACTGTTACCAACAAACTCTACTTCTCCGCCGAAATCTACTGTAGGCAACTGGATTGCGTCGCTGCGGCTCTTCGTGGGAAACAAGACAAAGTTTACTTCTTACATGACAACGCTCGTCCACACATTGCGAGAGAGACCCAGCAAAAACTGCAGAGCTTAGGATGGCATCTTCTGGCCCACCCACGGTATTCATCAGACCTAGCGCCCACAGACTACCATCTTTTCTTGTCGTTATCCAATCACCTGAGAGACAGGAAGTTCGACGATTTGGAACAACTCAAAAAGTGGATCGGCGAGTTTTTCGCTTCAAAATCTCAGAATTTCTATGCAAGCGGAATCCACAATTTACCGGTTAAATGGCAATATGTTTTAGATAATAATGGTTCATATGTACATTAAATATCAGCCGTATTGAATAAAAAAATAAAATTGAAAAAAGATCGAATAGTGGCGGGAAACTTTCGCGACAACCTAATATTTAAGCATTAGTGTATTGTTAGCTGTGATAATTGAAAAGGCAGCCTAGCATGTATACTGCTACAAGAACGCAACATGGTGTAGAACGTATAACGTAGGATGTAGCACTACAAAAAATTAGTCTGGGAAATTGATGGAAATTCTGCCAGTTTCCTGAAGTGTTCCATTCAACAGGGACGCCAGCCTTCCCTCTCAAATATTGTATTTTACTACAGCACTGTTAACAAAAACATGCCCTGCTGTGGGCATATTGGGCTGTCAGGGAGAAAATTCGTCGAAGTCATCCATAGTATTCCATTCTCTTTTTTGGCCGGTTTCGTACCTCACCATTGATTTTAAACCTGTTGTAGAACTTTCTGAGTGCACCTCTTAAACGGGAGAGAACCATAGCCATTTCCTATGCGGACACAGGGAGCTCCAAACGGCCTGTGCAAAGAGGAGGACGCACCGTACACAGAGCCGCACACGTACCGCGGCGCGGCTCTCTTGAGCACAGACACAGGGGCTCTGCATGCTGGCTCTGGTGGCCTGCTTCTGCCAGCAGCAGAGAACTCGAGTCCCACGCCGCGCCGCTGTTCTGCCCTTTGCACGCGGCCCTTTGGAATTTCCTGTACATACATTGTAAGTTACTTGGTTCCATCGGAGGCTCTATAGTTATGAAGATTGTGATTGTTTAGAATTTTGCGTTTTGTGTTGCCAATCATTTCTGCATGCGCTTGGAAGCCGTGACCGACGTGATTTTGACTAAGTTAACTCTGAAAATCAATGCGAGGAATCGTTAATTTTCTCATAGTAGAGCGTGTCTTCGTTGCGAATGTTGTCATGCCAGGGCACATTTTAGGTTACGCGAAATTAATTGCCGAAACGAAAGCTTTAGTTCAAAGTGCTTTAACTAGACTTAAACACAACATTCTTCACCAATTTGATGCCCATTTAATTCGCTAGATCTTCCAAAATAATCTATTGGAAATGATATGTATCTATATTGGAAACTACGATCGCAAAGATCTACAAACTTTTGAAAAGCGTTTTCGGCATTCCCTAGTTCAGCAATCTGCTGCTCTCACAGGTTTGCATCTGGGACTCTGAGAAAGTGGTATTGAGTAAGGCAATGGTCTGATTAATAAGAAGAATGAGTGACAATCTCGATGCCTTACTGTGCTCGTTTTTACCGGGTGAGTTTTTAAGTGAGAGGTTTGACGCTACCCTGGATCATGAGAAAAAGTGATTCTGTTTACCATTACCAGCTATACTAACAGCACCAACCCGAACTTGCATAACTAGGATTCTGCTGTCAACGCTTGCCTAGATTGGAGGAGGCTGCAGTCAGCCACACCCTTACAGCACTACCAAATTCATGACTAAATCTCCCCAGAGAGAACATCTAGTTAAGGAAAACTCAGAAGTGAGGAGACTCTCTACCCTTACCTATTCGCATCTCTTGTTACAGAAACCGTGCTTTAACTACAGCACTTACATGGTCTAGAACTGAGTCGTTCTGGGAAGGAAGATTGGGTTAGAAAAGATGTCAGAGCGGGTGAGGCGCTGGTCATCGGTCAGATCGTGGGGTGTTCACTTCCGCGCCTTTCTTACCCTGTCGATTGAAGTCAAACGTTTCAAAACTGTAATATAGTGAGTATCCATCCTTGCTCTCAACGTCCGAATGGTAAGACCAGATTTAGGTCCCACGACTGTCCTTAACACTTGATCGCTAAGGAACTACATGCTATCACAACCATTTGCCAGAAGGAAATTTCGAGAACCAGTGACTCACTCTCCAGTGAAAGAAGATTCTCAGCCAGAATAAATACAAGATTACCAAATACCTCCGGTGAAAAATGGTCGAGTTTGAAGTCATTAACTATGATCACTCAAAAATAGCGTTGGCTCATCACTTGTTCGCTGCTCTACAAAAGGTACCGAGAAGAGCTAGCCAGAATGTTCAAGCGGCATTTGAAAGAGGAGGAAAAGCTCTTTCAGAATCTCACACAAGCTGTCTTGAAATTGCTCAAATTCTGCAGAAGAGAAATGTTTATTTGTGCATACCCCAAAACGGCAAATAATTTCGCACCAACCTAATATATGGTTCGTATACGCGATGGGCGTGAAGCTGTGCTTCTCAGCGCTTCTACAATTAGTATCGACCGTCGTGAAATTAACTCAGTTCACTTCTCGAATCACAGCTTAATCGAGGAGGTGATTTTCATAGCGAATTTCCAAGAATGTGTTCGTCTTTCTACCATTTAATGACGTTTTACACTGTTCCTCTGTAGTACTTGCACCAATTTCAATGTTTCTGACTACGTATTTTCAAATAAGTTCATCTCTGTAACATTATATGCTCCTAGGTGGTGAATGCATCATTGGAACTCACTGGCGATTTTATATCGAATGTCGTACCGAAGTCTCAAATGGTGGATGGAGATCCAAAGAAGTCGTCGGCATGGTGGTTCAGAATGACCAATGTTGAGGAATCATGTTAGTTAGTCCTATCCAGGCCTGCAGATTTATAGTCCCGTTCAATGTTGCTGCTCGCATTTCTCAGGATTTGATAACCTCTTGCCCTTTTTCTGGATGTATCTGTTGCTTTTCAGAGACAATAAAACAAGACATTTTCCGAAAAGCTTGTCGGTATATTGTCGCGATAAGCAGTTAAAACGAAATTTGCTTTTAGAAAAGCTGAGAATTGAAATTTTTTCCCAATAGTAGGTACGATTTCCTTGTGCGTACAATGCAAAAGAAAATCGTGTCCATGAAATCGGAACGTCGGGCCCTCATATCAATATTTCTGAACACTGATATCCACTCTGAATGCATCTTTCAATAGTTTTGTCCTCGTGCGTTAGCACTTGACTCGCATCTTCTTCCCAATAGTAGGTAGATTTCTCCATTAATTGGGTCATGAATGCATCCTATTTCTTACTTCTCAAGCTTTCAGTTCTGCAATCACCTGTGATCCACTTTCGGAACGCTGTATCATTTCATTTTCTGGAAAGTGTCATCTTGCCTTATCTATCAAAATAAATTTTGAACAATAAATGAGACATGTTTGGGTAAGGTTTTACCATCTAATGACTGGGTGGAACGGTTTCACATTTGCGCTTCTTATACTTACTTTAGAATTGCCACTTCTGCGCTTCGAAGGCCGCTTGGTTCCTGGTTCTATTCCGATCGTGTCTAGGATCGTTCTTTTCAGGGAGCAGCGCAACTGGATGCGTTCCATTCCGTGTTACGTTTACGTCATTGTTTGTGTGACACTTTTTATATGGCTCTTATATTTTTTTGAGTCAGAAAGGGCGCTCAGCATGGACTATGGAAGAGTTTATTCAATCGATTTACATGAAGACGACTACATTTTTCCAACAAGTAGCATTCCTCGAGGGAGAGCGCAAAAACTACTAGAATCCTGGCTCCACTACCGAATGAAAGTCTATCTGAACTGTGGAAGACATAGGGAACCAATCAAATGAGAGTTCCACTAGGAACTTCCTATGTAGCAGATAGCATTTTCCATATTATAGGTGTTCATAACCCTCAGGTACCAATAACCTCCAATCAGTGATAGGGCACGTGTTCGGAGTGCGTCAGAATCGTTTACGGACATCTAATACCCAGCCTCATTTCTGACCAATCGCGGCGGGCGCAGGGAGTGGTCCTAGCTAAGATCCTCTGCATGAAGCAACGTTGGAAGGCGATCTAATTGTTCAATGAAAGGTTGTCAGGTCTTGGAAAAGCCTTAGAAGAGTTCTTTGGATATTGTAAGACTTTAAATGATTTTTAGTCCCACTCAGAACAGTTTGCTGAAGAACCACCACGCCTAATCGATCCAAAAGAACCGCAGCAGAGATTTGACAGATGACCTCAAGCAGAACATCTTCAGCTGCAGGTCTTCTGATTCGATCGGCCCTGCCTGTCCTGCTGGGAGCTCTAAGCTTATCCGGACAGAATTCTGTCATCAAATGTTTTGTAATCGTTCCTCATTCGTATTGCCACCTGCTTGAACCTGGCCCGCCACGCCCTTCACTAAGTTGGGTATTAGATGTCCCGCAACCCGTCAGAATACAGCACATGGTAATACATTCGCTGGGCGCTCTGAAGCATCCAGAGACATTAGAGAGGTTCGTTTGGTTCGACACAAATCGTCGCGGTTCATTCAGTTGCTGTCGCAGAGGATTATGATTCCGCGAGTTCTTCTATTGAACAGAAGACGACTCAGTCATCAATGCAACTACATCGTGTCACATACTATGCTTGCGAAGTGCGAGTAGTAGTATTAATGACTTATCAGGCAGATGGACGAGGATTCGATTTCGTAATCTGTCGCATTACTTCTCAGAAGGTCAGCGGTCCAACTGAAACCTCCCATTTTTGCCAAATAGCGACTTTTCCTTACTACCGCATGTAGTAATTCATACCAAATCTGTAAATTTACATTAAACAAGGATGAAGGAAGGATGGTGGAGGTTTTCATGCCAAAATACAAAAAGGATTCCACAAGTGCATCGCATCTAGAAAAGTTCTTCAATTTAATGTGTTTGCTCGTCTGTACTTGCTTTGTTTCGATTGCAAGTTCGGTTGGAGTCCAAAAAAAAAGGAAAAGAAAATAGCATTGTGAATAGAATTGAATACTCGAGAGCGGGTAGCATTCATCATATCGTGAATTTCCCGTCATATTCGTTCCACAGGATAATATAGTGACACTGGCGCTGTATTAAAGCAATAAAGTTTGTGAAGTCTGACAGAAAAGAGGGTTGCTCGGAATTGTTTCGATGCCTCGCATCAATAGAAGGAGGTTGCTTGGAATTGTTTCAAAGCCTCGATGGCCCAAACGTTACGTGGCACACGAGTCCGAGAGAAGGCGCCTCTAAGCGGCGCTCTTGCTCGATTCAATTATATTTCTAGCCGTCGTCGTCAATGCAGCCACCCATAACTGAACCGACTCGAAACGTACAGTCATCTTACGGTGCGGAGCCTGTATGCGTGGTGCCGCCATCTTCGGTACATGCCTGACGTTTTTTCTTTCACTGAGAAGACATATTTCAGATAATACAAATACTATTTATGTAAATGAACCACTTTCTTTTGTTTTTTTTTTCGAAGTATTATGTGTGGTTTAGAGACCGAGTTAGGTCGGTCATTTCTATCACCCCTCTCTCCATTAGATCCGTTAGTACCACTATCGCTGGGTACCTGCAACGATAGTTCACCATAGCCCAGATCCGCTCGACCCGGTTGTTTTGGGAAGAGATTAGGAGGAGTTGAGGTGAGGTACCCGCAATAGTACTCCACTGGAAACAGTTGTATTTCTCCGCCTGAGAGTAGGAACGGGTGTGCCAGTTATCAGCAGTGATCTTCTGGGAACAGACGTTTGTAAAGGGTTAGGGGTGGCACCGGGAAGAGATGGCATTTGAAGTTCACGATCTCGTCGCCTGCAATGAGATTTGAAGAGATTTGCAAAGTTACTTCGACTCATGGGTACTACCGGAGCCTTTATCTACTGATGAAATGAAGTACCTTGATGACGACAACCTCTTCATTGCTCATAATGAATGACTCGTTTGAGCACAGTACTCGCAAAAGCGTCTCGTCAGTGTGGCGCAGTAAGAGAATATCAGTGGTTATTGCAAACATACGTAAGAGGATCTAAACGAAGCACCAGTGAAATAGTGGGATGCCGGCGAAGGCAGGTGAGTCGTAATGTCTGCCGATAGGGTGGCGCTCTTCTAATTTGTTACCTTCACTGGTGTGGGGCTCATGATGCCACTCGGCGGTGGACCCGTCTTCGCTCAGGTGTTTCAAACACCTAAAACTGACGAGGACTGGTGCCGATACCGATGAAATCACTGAAATGCTCATGATTTTGGTGATCAGCATGCCAAAAAAAACCCCAAAGTTTCTAAGACTCATAGGCAAAAGCGTTATTTTGCTAGGATTATAATTACACAGAAGGCTCTGATCACACTTGCGTTCAGTGTGTATCAGAACCTTGATTAAAATGTTCTCTCAAATCCATGAGCAAGAGCAGAAAGAAGAGCTGAAAACAGGAACTCGATTTCTCATGCTACCACAGTCATTCCAATCGTTGGAAACACATTCTATTGCTACAAACATTATATTTTGTAAGGTAATCGGTCCATTCCAACGAAATGAAACTTTATAAGTGCCGGAGGAGTTCCGCGATCTAGTCTTAACACAATTCAAATATTACGACCCAAAGCAATAGCAGACGTAGCACAGTTGATATGAAACATTCAAAATAACTTCAGCTTCTGGAAGCCAATCATTGAAGCATTTCTGATAACTCATGAATTTAGGAAAGTGGTTTAATTATTCTCACAGTAAGGCAAAAGGCAACTTATTTACGAGACATGTTCACGTTTGGGATTTTTAATCGAGTTTCATTCGTCAATCAACGCTTTAAAAAACTGTTGTGAACGAGAGAGCTCAACAACAAAAACAAAAATGAGCTAATGTATCCATTTTATAATTCTAATATTTCGTATCGTTATGGCATTCTTGATGAGTTTCGGTAGCCATGTCTCTTCCCACTCTTTGTATGAATGGGTTATTTCATGCTCAGGTCACGACTATACTGTGCTTCTAACATGATCCCATCTTCGTAGTGGTGCAGCTGGATTGCTGTAAGGAATCAGAGAATTACGCCACTTTCAATAAGGTGATTCCGCTTGTACGTCAGCGGGTCAGTGGGAGTTCCACTCATTATGGTGGCAGGACCATTAGACTGACCATTTTGTGAAGTGAAGAAGCGACAAGATCAGCAACAGGGGTATTAAAGAGTTACACACGAATTTGAACACAAATTAGCTAGAGATTACAAATACTTTAAGAAATGTTCCAGTGCCAAAAGCAAAGGAGGAAAGTTATCTACTACTCCGAAGTTTCTTCCCACGGTAGATCCGCGGTATGAGGGCATCACTCCCGCACTGTGCAAATGCACAGTGGATCCGGACATTCCCGCGGTGGATCCGCGGTATCACTGCTTCCAGGTGGATTCGCTCATGCCGCATGGTGGATCCGCAGTAGAACTGGTTAGATGCATCATGAGTTTGCACAGCTTATCCACTACACCACACGTGTCGACACGTATGGCCTAGTGGATAAGAAGGCGAACTTCCGAACATGCACTGCATTCGAAACGCGAGATATTCAAAATTGCGCAAACAATACTAGTGCACCCTTCTGCAAGGAATATTTTTTTAGATAGTCTACATATACTCTGTCTCAAACCTAAAGATTTTGTTACGCACTTCAACGATTGTTTTAATTTGTGTTTCAATGCACACTTGAAACGGTACTGAACTTGGAGAGAGCTGTGTGTTATGTGCAAAAAAAGCATCACTGTACCTCACGGTGTATTGTTTGTGAATGCATTAAAATGCTTCGTATGGCATCGAAGTCTAAGTTCAGAGAACAAAGTTCCAGAGAGTTCACAGAATACATATTCTTTCAGGAATGTGTGACTCAAGTTATTATTAACTGCAACATGGTGTCTCTGACCGCTGCATGCTGTCTTCCGATGCTCAAACAGCCTTCTTTTTTGTGCATGTGAGTCATAAGAAATCAGCTAACCTACTTAAAGCATGAACACCACTTTCCGCAAGTCCATAGACTACATTCTGGAACTCATTGGTTTAAGTGGAGCCAGTTGCGTCAAAGCGTCCCATCCTTTCATAATTTCCGTGAGAATCCCTATCACACAGAGGCTTACAAGTTCTCACATCAATAAACGTTTGCCTTTCGCAGAAATTTGGCTCCCTAGTTCAGCGCATTTGCAACTCCCTCCACAGCTCCATACAATCCTGCATACAATCCTGCAAGTGTTTCAATTCATCTGCAATCAATAAGACTTTTTTTTTTCAAATTTCTAATGCACAATTAGTGTTGATGCTTCTTCTTCAGAATGGTGGTCATCGCCGCTACTCAAGAATTGGCCAACTCCATATTATATCTGAAGAAGATAGCAATGGAGCAATTCTCCCCTCGAGATTCCTCCCACTGGCTAATTCTCGTGGCCTTCCTGCTCTTTGTAATGTTTGTCGTGCATCAGCTTTACTGGCGTCGTCGGGGCTATCCTCCTGGTCCTACTCCGCTACCGTTATTTGGCAATTTTCTTCAGGTAGAAGTAACTAGATGCATATTAGCGCTGAGCTCCATTTGTTCTAGAGCGTGAACATAAATGTTTTAGGAAATTTTCGAATCCTGGATTTTTAAGTACATTTTCGGAGCAGCGAACCTGTAATTGAGAAGCTACTCAAAGTTTGCAAAAGTTTAAGCAGAAATGATCATCTGAAAGATATAATAAACCACAGTACCCACAGGAAAGAATCAAAATGATGAAGACAAATGAAACAATTGTTTTCAAGATAAACACCGAAAGCCCGCACAAAACAATGTTACAGTGGAGAAGAAAATATGGTTCCATCTTTACTATATGGATTCCAGGTGAGTACATAATCTGGGGTTCATGGATCCCTTGAATGTGGCAGTTGAGCACCAGCTAGTGCCTGCACATATATAATGCAACCATGTTTATTCAGGTCCTGTAGTAGTTATCGCTGACTACGAAAGTTTGAAGGAAGCACTACTCAAGAACGGTGAGCCATGCCTACCTATGTTTGTTATGGATAAGTCTGAGAAAACATAAACATATTCGACAACTGTGTGGAAAAAAGTGGCACCTTCGTCACAAATACCGTTTCTTGCACATCTCCGAATATTCTTCGAGCTTCACTAGAATTCCAATACCGAATGTCACTGTCCTTTCATCAGAACATGGCAGCGCGATTTGTTCGTATGTAGTCTAACATAACATTAATACAAGTTCTAGCAAGCACTATAACTAGGAGCAAACTTTTTTGGAATATCGGTTAGTGGAGTTGTAGCAAGAAACACCTTGTGGCCTAATATCAGGTTGTTGCGAAAATAATTGCCGTTCTGGGCTATGCTCAATTAAACTTTTCTTTCCTGCCCAATTTGAGCAAATTCAGCCAAAATTATGTAACTTTCTGATATGACTTTTCTTGTTCTTTCGAATACTTCTTGAATATTCTGGCCAGCACTTTCCCGAAGATTATTATGACGCCGCGAACAAATGATGAGCCGACGCGATTTTCGGCTGATTATGGTTAATGACTTCAAACTCGATCAGTCTTTGTCGGAGGTATGCATTAATCTTGCATTTGTTTTGGCTTGGAATCGCCTCCCCAATGGGCGGTGGGCTACTGGATCCCGAATTTTTCTTCGATAGATTTTGATCGTCAAGGCAACCATGGTCGTGACTGGAAGTTGTTCGCTGACGACCAAGCGTTGAGATCAGGCGTGGAATCTCATCCGGGTTCTACCATGTGGACGTTGAGGGCAGGGTTGGATGCTCACTGTAATATAGTTTCAAAACATTTGACTTCAATTGACACGGCAAGAGAAGTGCGGAAGTGAACACCCACGATCTGACAGATGACAGGCGTCTCACCCGCTCTGACATCTTTTGTAACATAATTTTTCGCCCCAAAAACTACCCTTTTCAAGAAAATGTAGTAGCTATAAATGAAGCTTGGTTCCCGAGCGACAAGAGAAAACGTGAACTTGCATAGATAGATATGTCCTTCCATCCCTAAATTTTCCTGAAAAAAATCTTCGCACTATGAAGGTTGTGTCAGGAATTTGATAGTGCTATAATAGTGTGATCCACTGCAGCCTTCTCCAACCTGGGCCGGCATTGATAGGTAGAGTCCTGGTATTGTAATTTCGAGCTGTTGTCCGCATATGTGCTATGGATATGGTCGGCAGTGGTGAGCAAATGCTGGTTTTTCCCTGCTCTAGGGCAACGCTAAGCCTCACATTCCAAAATTCGTCCGGCGAAAGCTGATGCAGTAAGGCATCAAGACTCTCACTCGTTGACGTTATTCCTCAGACCATTACCCAACTCTATGTCCTTTTTTCCAAGCTCTAGGTGCAATCCTGCGACACCAGCAGATTGCTGATCTGAAGCATTCTGAAACTGCCTTCCAAAAGTGCGAATTCTTGTGATCTCAATTTTCATTATAGAGGTGTGCAATCCATCCTGGATTGTAGAGGATCTGCCGAATTGAACAGTTGCTTTGAGCTGATTTACAACACTTTGAACTGAAGGGTCCATTTCGACAATTGATTTCGCAACAACCTAATACATTGAGCTTCTGCTTTAAATAATCATATGAAGATAGTTCATCCATCTTTTTTTGCTCTAACTGGCTAAAGACCTAGAGCCTATCTGAAGTATCCGGCCCATCAATAGAGAAATTAGCCGTAATCACACATGATAAGAATACAAATGTCACGTCACGCAAAAATGTCGAGAAGAATGTTCCTAGTATGATGGGCGAAAAACACGACGCTTCAAACTCCCAACAGCTCAAACGGAGGATTTTAATCAAGCAAGATAGGGTTCACAGAGACAGCTTTCCTTTTTACGACTTGAAGCGGCATTCGAATGAACCCTAACCAGATGTGTAAGCTTGATTTTGAACGCTTTTCCAGCATTCGAAATTTCATTTGCCCTACATGGTAGCACTCACTGACAACACCCAATACTTGAACTATGCTATTTTTAACACTGCTTTTCTAGCAAGATGCTTTTCTGGACGTCCCCACAAACCTATGTGGAGCGTATTCTACGGTGACGATGAAAAAGAAGGTGATGGCATCATTTTGTCCGAGGGTGAACGGTGGTCGAACAACCGCGAACTAGCACTGGCGATCTTCAAGTACGTTCTCACTCAGATCGTCAGTAAACTTCTTCACGGCAAGCCAACACTATATAGTATGCAGAGCGATAGAGACGGATATCACTTTATAATGATTAGCTCGAAAGTATGAAAGTTTCCGGGATTTTAACAGTTGCGCAGAATGGACGAGATGTGTGGATAGATATTGGTGTTCATGAACCGGCTAAAGCCTTTGAGACACCTATTGAGACGGTGAACGGGAACCAATTAACAGGAGCGCCAATACATTAACCCCTGATAACCTCAATGACGCATCCAGGCCCAGCACCGTGAAACGATCTCTCCTGTTCCGCTCCTCACGAAACGTAAAAACCGTGTTTTGCATGAGATTGAAAGGTGCGAATCCCACATTAAGACGTGCAATCTTTTAATCAATACCAGCAATGGTCAAATCCATGCAAAACCCATGCATGCTCATGCAAAACCCATGCATACCCATGCAGAACCTATGCGTCTCCAAAAATCCGATGCAAATTCGATACAGAAGGCACGAAAAACCCATGCAAAACCCTTGCATATCCACGGATGTGCAAGGGTTTTGCATGGATTAACTATTGCTGGTACAGAACTATTGATTACAAAAACCGTGTTTTGCAAGAGCACGCATGCCTTAATCATGGGATTTGCATCTTTCAATCTCATGCAAAAGATGGTTTTTAAGTTTCCTGAGTTCCTTCTGTTTTTGAATACGAGCACTGAGAGCCATCCATATTGTTGAGCTTTAGTGTGTGTGCCTCTACAACACGAAATGCTCTGCAAATACGTTACCTCGACCAACTTTCGTTCTAATGCCTATTTCAGAGCTTTCGATCTGAGTGGCGATGAATTAGAAGCGAGAGTGAGAGTGCATGTTGATTACCTCGAGCACCACATCGAAGCAGAAATCGGGAAGAAAGACGTGAGTAGAATTTTCATATAAGCGCCTAAGTGACCTACTCCCCGTCAAAATCTGAAGACCACTATTAGAATTGAGTTTGTCAACGCTACGCCCTCAGGCATAAGAACGCTTCAACAAAAATAGTTAAGACAAATATGATATGAACGAAACACTTGCAGTGCGCACACATGGATCTACATATAGCAATTGCCTACTGTGTGGGGAACATCATCCAAGACATTGTGCTGGGGAAGTCTTACCCATATGGAGATCCAGAATTTGATGGCTTAAAACAACTCATTGACTCTACCTTACATGATGTAAGTACCTTACTCTAAGCTGCATACTGTGAGACCTGCTAAATTCTTCGGACATTTCCCGACTAATTGAAGTAACCTTGTAATCGGAGATGTGTAAGTATCTGCATATAATGTATATGCAAACTAATTTAATCATTCCTAACGTACACTTTTCCATTGCTAGGCCATGCAAAAAATTCCGACTAGTTAATGTGCGGGTACTGGTAAGTTGTGGAGGTGGGAACTGATGAGTGATATGACATGAAAATGTGCCGCATTTCCCCATTTCCCTGATTTCCTGATGAGGCGTTCACAGCAAGAATGTTCACAGCAGCACAGCAGAAATGATTTTTTGTTCACGATTTTGTAAGCTTTTTGTTCTCTCCCTAGGTAAACAGAAAAGAAGGCTGAAAGATTAATAATCGATCACTATCTGAGCGGAATTGATAAACACCCTCTGACAGCGCTAATGATCTTGTCAACACCGTTAACTGATCATGTAGGCGGATGAGTGGAGGTGCCCTCTTGAAAGGCACTCTTCTTTGCAATTCATTTTAGGTTTTTTTTTTGCATAAGACATTTTCTAAAGTCATGTAGGCTGATACGTAACATTCATACACATTTTCGAATTACTCTCTCGAAACATTTGGGAAAACCTTTGATCACCGTTGGCTACATTTGATGAGTTAACGAAACTACAGAACTAATGAAAGTTCAAATGGCACGTTCCTCACGTTAACATTTTTGCCCTTAACTGCCCATTAGCTACGATATGACTGCTATCATTTAAAGACACCAATTGAGAAATTTACGCTTAATTATTTTATGCAGGCAGGATCAACGTCAGTGTTACTAGCAAACCAGTTCCCTTGCTTAACAACTGTTTTACCTGTCGTCAGAAGGTACATCACAAATGGTGTTCTGCTAAGAAACAGGTATGAATGACAGTTGAATCAGAGCGCATACCAAAATTTATAGATGTTCAGAACCGATGACATAAATTCGTACCTTTCGTAAAATTTTCATGTAATCCATCGAGGCGCAAATTTCAACACACATGACTTTAAGATTTATGCAACTGATAGATGAGCATGAAGAAGCTCTTTCAATGGATGGCGAGCCGAGAGATTTTATGGAAGCTTATCTTCGCGAAGTTCATCGGAACCCTGGACATGCTCATATACGGTTAGTTGAAGTCAGAACTCGAATCAGAAAGAGTCGTGTGTTCATTGTCGAGGGAGGGGGGTGGGTGGGGGGGGGGGGAAAGAGATGGAATAAACTCAAAAGTTGTAGCTGCTAGGTTGGCTCATATGAAATGTGAATTCTCCAGCAGTCGACAATTTTTGCCCTTAAAAAATAGAAGTTATAACAAACTTTCGCAGTTTTCTTCTGCATGTTTATTATCTCCAAACAAGTAGAGGCAGCAGGGGATTGGCCCTGTGCTTCATGTCACACACTTCCGCAACAGTCAGAACCTCCCATTTCAGCCGCCGCTCCCTTTGTTTTGTAGCTGCTGACTTATGGACGGGGGGCATGGAAACAACTGTTACGACAATGCGGTGGGCGATTATCTACATGATTTATCATCCATCGGTCCAACTTCGGTGTCAGAAAGAGCTCGACAAGGTGTGAAATTCCAAGGTTTTCTTTTTGTATTTCTTTGGTTGTTCAAGTGAAGACTCTTCAGTTTCTTTATTTGCGTTAGCTTTGGCGATAACGCCGTCTTTAAACTTTAATATTTACAGTCATTTGCCACCTGATCACAATCATACAAACATTCACAACAATACTAACAATACCAGTGACCGGGCAGAGTTTAAGTCCTGGGACTTCGAGCCGAACGGTATTCGTTTACCTACACATCTATGACTTAGATATACTACGAACACAGACTAACACGTAAAGCAGACCTCACCCCTACGAAGTGAACTATAGAATGAGACTAGCACGGAGCGATCAGAGATAGGTGGGCGTTTATACTTCAAATCACGATTAGTTGCAGCACCTCCCTTAATTCTTCGTTGTTATTAATTTCCGGGCTATTTCTCTTTACTTCTACTGTCTCCATGATCTTCCTTTCCAATGTGCGCGTTAAGTGCCGATGAAGAAGGCAACTTTGAACTTCGGAGAACGTTCATTGGTGTGTCTCAAGGTACGGTGCCTTGAGAAACTTTCTGCTGGGTAGGAGGACGGGTTCATCAGTGCTCTACGGTGCTCATCTAATTTTCTTTTTGTAAATGTTTCTACGTAATTCAAGGGAAATAGTCAATTTCTAAAGTGTTGCCACATTCCTATGATCACTACATCCATTCCATAGTGCAGAAGGTTTCATCAATGAAGGAGTGACTAGTTCAAGCTCACTCCCTTCATTGAATGGCCCAAATGGAAGCTCCAGAACTACATAGCAAGCACCAAGATGGTGCGGAGAAGCCGAAGTAGGAAACCGTGGTGTTTCCCCAAAAGTCATACACCAGGATATAATATGTTTAATGAGTTGAGACTGAGCTAGAGATTAGTCACTATAAAAATGTTATTCTGGCAAATTTTCCTAACACCTTCGGATTGCCATCGTGTCATCTCAAACTATGATATGACAGCTCGTGATCAATCAGATGAATGATTGTAATGAACACAGTGGCATTGACGTATAAAATACGTACATATAAAGAGACGAACACGGGCTGTACTAAAACATTTCTGCAAGAACAACTGAAACTTGATTTCTTTGCAAGTGGCGAAGAGCTGAAAGTGCTCATGCGAAGCTGTAAGGTTTGCGCATTACGCACTTGTTCCTAGATTAGCTACTCTGACTCATAGAGACGGGGTGAATCCTAACCGATTTTTGAAACATACCTTCCCTGTGCATACCTACCGCAACCCTGCAAAGATGAGGTTAACAGAGAAGATATGTAGATGCAGTATTATTATGCAGCACCGTAGATATTTCCCGGGCGATGTTCCGGTGAAAATTTTCTTCGAATATTCGAGGTCGGTAGACTTTCAATAGTGGATACAGTTCTTGTAGAGACGTACTGGTGAATTTGAGAGATCTATGACAATGGATCGTGTGTTGCCATAATAAGAGAGTATTCCATAACGAACCTACAGATAGAAGAACTGACAATAACACAGCACACCTCCTGACATTTTATCAAAACGAACAGGCATGTGCCTACGTGTTTTCAGGTTTTTGGACCCGAACCTTCAGCATATTCACGAAAAAACGAGACTCCATACGTAATGGCAACCATGGCAGAAGTTCAACGCATCAGCAATGTTTTGCCGTGGGCTATTCCACACAGGTACAAAAAAGACGGGGACAATGCGAGAGCTTTCGATCAGAGAATCATGTTTTCTAGAACAATGAATGATGTATTTATCGATGGTTATTTCCTACCCAAGGGAACTGAGATAATGCCTCAGTACGGTTGTATACTTCATGACCCGAACCTGTTCCCGAATCCTGACCAGTTCCTTCCGGAGAGGTACGTCATCTATCAGAAAATAAAGCATGGTGTGGCACTTCCCAAATGAAAGGTTCTTAAGGTTCCTCGACACGGATGGAGCATATCGGCCACGAGTGGAGCTGAAACCGTTTGGATTTGGTGCGAGAGTATGCTTAGGAGAGTTTCTCGCAAAATGTGAACTCTACCTCATTTTCACAACACTTCTGCAGAAGTTCACATTCACCGCGATAGGTAAGAGCAGCACACCTAAACACAGATAACAATGGAATTCTGGGACATCCATCCCTGTTACAGCCTTTATGAAACTGCATTCTCTACAAGCCACCTGCAAACTTCATATCCGCTTTGAGATTTCCTAGCAAGTACAGGCATGATTTGGTTTCATATGCGAGCTCTCAAACGATCGAGAACCAGATAACATATCGCCCACATCAGCAGCAATTCCAGCTGTTCCCACAAAGAAGAATAATCAAAAGGAAACAATGGAAAATGAAATACTATGAAAAGAGTGGTGTACGCAGCCAAAATAAAAGTATTAGCAGTCATCTTGGATAGGCGAGACGCGATGCGCCTTACTGTGACACGGCGAAATCTCTGCTTTATCTACCTGTGTTCTTTAATAGCTCTCTGGTCAAAGGAACAGCTTCCCATCCCGGATTAGCCCCATAGGTGCCCCGCATATCCAAAAAGAAAAGAGAAACAACTTCTGGAGGCTTGATTGAGGGGGTGTTGAAAACCGTCCGTTGTTCATTCAGAGACATCACAATGAAATCTGGACCATTTAGTAGGTTGATACAGCTGTGTGAATAGAACTAAGTGGCTGCACGATGCAGTACAGTCTGTTAGCTCAGTAAGTGCATCAGGGTGGACTTTGTGTGCCATTGCGACCGCAGTGGTTCCGGCCGGCCGATCGGGTTTTTCGATCCATTTTTACACTTTCTTTTGTAAGTTTTGATATATAGGTGATGTGATTTCTTCCATTTTGATGTTTCGATACCGTTCGATACTCCGATGGAAGCGGCCAATCGGCCGGCCGACACTACTGCTGTCGTAATTGCGAACAAAGTCCACCCTGGTGCACTTCCTGCAGGCCCTGGTACGAGGTTTTCCCCGGGCCAAAATCAAAACGAAGCCCCCTTTGAACATGCAAACGAAAGGAAAAGTTGAACCCACTTTGAAAATTGGAGTCCCAGGGAACAGCTCGTGCTAGGGCACGAGTTCACTTTTCAAATTATAATCTGAGGAAGGTGAGGGTACAACATTCTGACGCAAAAAAGCACGAAAGGGAATGGACTAGGAAGTTGAGCAGATCAAAGGGCAACTCATACTAGATGCGTGCGTTTGACGCGCGTGCGTCTATATGATGAAGGATAGGACCAGTCGCACCGCTCAGCTCACGGGCACGCATTTACTTCCTCGAGGCGGCCGTACGTGTACAATCCTTCGCAACTTAATGTGTGCGTGTGACGCACGTAGCTAATATAAATTAACCTATAAATTGCCCTTGAAACGGTCACTGGAACACGTGAGAATGAACAGATGATTCTTACAAATACACCTAAAAGATGTCGGAGAAAGCAGGACATGTTCGAAAATGAAACAAAACAGCAGAGATTTCGACCAGATTACACCAGAGACGCTACGAGCAGCGAACCCTGCAGAAAAAATGTATGATGAGGAAGCCCAAAAATTATGTAAACTAAAAAAGTGTATGCTCATTAAGTGACTTAGGTCGACCTAGGAGACCTGGAGAGCGACCTGAGGTCTCCCCGCATATATTCTTTGCGTCGTACATCGGTTCTGGCAATACTGAGCATACAGTTCCAATGCTCTCTCAGATCTCACCAAACTCCAATTTTCAAGCCCAATCTTAAAGTCTGGACTTCACAGCAGCTCCATTAAATCTCCGGAAAAAGCGTTTTTCGTATATATCCTTCGTGTGGTGCATGAGTTTTGGTCGTCCGTTCGAACACCTGTGGTAGTCCCTTAGTTCTTATGTTAGTTGCGTGTAGACTGCGCCGGTTGCCATTTGATTGCGTGTAGACTGCGCCGGAATCCTTAGAATCCTACGGTGTCTGTAGAATATGTGCTCCAATCAAAATACTTGGACCGGACACTCGCCTGACCGCTCAAAGCACGAGTAGCCTTCCTACAAGCCGTTTTTCGACCTCAGTCGCCCCTATTGCGCCGCTCAAAGCAAGAGCAGGTTCTCCACAATTAATGAATCGGTCACTTCACTTATTTAATCCTCCTGTCTCGCCTGATGACTGTGATGCCTTCCTTAGAAGTAACAAAACCACAATTTTTTCCGGGGATCCGCCCCGGACCCCAGTACGAAGCCCTTTTGCTTTTTGACCCTTTTATGAAGCCCAGCTTGCCCCCGGGAAGACCTGTGCTGGGGCCTGACTTCCTGACCTAACAGACTGTACACTCGGCCGCGGCCCGCTTAGCTTTGGGCATGGAGTGAGAGCGCGGGTAGCGCTCATACGGCGCAGCAGACAGCCACTGTGCCATTCTCAGGAAGAGGTTCATTGCAGGCTTTGTCGGTCCAAGTTTTTCGTGGAAGTTTTAATGTGTGTCATTTGTCGCTTCGCTGCATTCCGTCTTTGTAGCGACAACGCACTTGCGCATATCGCTCTTGTTCGAAGAAGATGACACACGATACACCATGAATAGTCGTCGTATGCTAAAGTCCTTTCTAAGCAGTACACCTCAGCACAGACTTAAAACTTTCCTTGATATTGAGTTGGACTCAATTTCCCTTTGCATCTAGGTATTCATTGTACTTTGAAAAGGCCAAATGCGATAGGAGTCTGACGACATTGTAACAGCAAAAAGACTGATCCTACCAACGGTATAAAGAACATGAATCTAAGTCATCCAGCTATCGCAGTCCTCGATGTGTGAGCATCATGAAACTTAGTCAAATTGTGGCTGTTATCTTAGCGATTCTGGTCTCCTATTTATTAAATTCGTGGTATGAGCGAAGCTGAATCTATCTTCGCACACCATTTCTTGGTCACTTGCATGGTATTCTCGGTCGGTGACTGCGATGTGGAGGGGTTCCATCCGATGGCGGAGAAGGCATACAGATATGTTCGCAAGGGAGATCTACGCTCTGCTAATCTTACAATTAGGTGAGAGCTACATATGAATGGTTAGAGCCTGCCCAATATGTTGTTACGGTTTATATTTGAAATCTGCTAAATGGACCACAGAGGCTCGGAATTCCATGTAGCCGATTTCCAACCATGGTGCCAAGAGGGGGGGGGGGGAGGGGAGTGCACTGCCTTCTACAGCTCACCACGCTGATTTCAAAACTGGTTGCAGCATTCCTGATTATTGTCTACCGAGCCAGAGCGCCGCTTCGCGGCGCTCTGACTCGGACCCGTGTGCCACGTTACCTCAGGGCTAGGTAAACTCTGAAAAAAAAGGAACCCCGAGCCAGAGCGCCGCTTCGCGGCGCATTGACTCGGACCCGTGTGCCACGTTACCTCAGGGCAAGGCAAACTCTGAAAAAAAGGAACCCCGAGCCAGAGCGCCGCTTCGCGGCGCATTGACTCGGACCCGTGTGCCACGTTACCTCAAGGCTAGGTAAACTCTGAAAAAAAGGAACCCCGAGCCAGAGCGCCGCTTCGCGGCGCTCTGACTCGGACCCGTGTGCCACGTTACCTCAGGGCTAGGTAAACTCTGAAAAAAAGGAACCCCGAGCCAGAGCGCCGCTTCGCGGCGCTCTGACTCGGACCCGTGTGCCACGTTACCTCAGGGCTAGGTAAACTCTGAAAAAAAGGAACCCCGAGCCAGAGCGCCGCTTCGCGGCGCTCTGACTCGGACCCGTGTGCCACGTTACCTCAGGGCTAGGTAAACTCTGAAAAAAAGGAACCCCGAGCCAGAGCGCCGCTTCGCGGCGCTCTGACTCGGACCCGTGTGCCACGTTACCTCAGGGCTAGGTAAACTCTGAAAAAAAGGAACCCCGAGCCAGAGCGCCGCTTCGCGGCGCTCTGACTCGGACCCGTGTGCCACGTTACCTCAGGGCTAGGTAAACTCTGAAAAAAAGGAACCCCGAGCCAGAGCGCCGCTTCGCGGCGCATTGACTCGGACCCGTGTGCCACGTTACCTCAAGGCTAGGTAAACTCTGAAAAAAAGGAACCACGAGCCAGAGCGCCGCTTCGCGGCGCTCTGACTCGGACCCGTGTGCCACGTTACCTCAGGGCTAGGTAAACTCTGAAAAAAAGGAACCCCGAGCCAGAGCGCCGCTTCGCGGCGCATTGACTCGGACCCGTGTGCCACGTTACCTCAAGGCTAGGTAAACTCTGAAAAAAAGGAACCACGAGCCAGAGCGCCGCTTCGCGGCGCTCTGACTCGGACCCGTGTGCCACGTTACCTCAGGGCTAGGTAAACTCAAGAAAATCACTGTCATCCACACGAAGCGCAGCTTCGCCGCGCTTCGCGGATGTCAGTGATTTTCTGCAAAACTGCATAGCTCCTAAACGGTTTGGAGGTTAACTCTTATTATGTTCAATATAAAGAGCTCCTACATGGTGCGTTTTATGAGTAGAAACACAGATCCTCACGTGGACAAGTCTTTTTCATTTGTGATAGCGCTGGAAGTCCAAATCGTTATGGTTCGGGCACAATCAGGTTGTAACAGGAAAAAAAGTGCGTAATCGTTCTATTCCTACTTTGTAAGCACAATATTAAGCTCATAGAGTGCACCATTTGTTCCCCTGACCGTTAATTTCTAATTGCTATTACTACTTAATGCTTTAGAGGAGTGCGGTGAAAATTTCCGTACAACTCTGCTGTATTTGGATGATTCACGTTTCTGATTGCGAAATCACACTCGCTTCATCATTGGTTCTCCTATTCTGCTTTAAAGATCAAAGATATTCCGTTTTCGTTGCAAATTGGACGTCCTAATTGAAGATTTCCATGTTGTACACATACATATACATGGGCGTGTCATTGGGCGTGTCAATTTTCGCAATTGAGCCCGTAGCGGCGGGCAAAAGAGGTGGGGCGAGGCGAGTGGATCAATGACAGCGTGACCTGTCATCCCTCGCGCGGCGATGGGGGGTCTGCGCTTTATATAGAGTAAGATTGATGTTACGCCTATTATTCGCAAGGGCATATTATAGGGCAGTACGAACGCAGGAGCACTAAGAGATATTCATAGAAGGTTGTGGTACAAAGATAAGTCACCACTCATGAACACATATGCATGACCAGTTCGTGCTGTGTGTATCCGTTCTGCATTTTTTCCTCAGCTTCAGTAGACCATTTATTAGATTTCAAGTACAGCCTGTCACATCATGTTGGGCAAGCTCCTTAACCAGAGAGGTGTTGTACTGGATTACCAGCTTAATTTTGTACACTTCCCCTGTCAGAACAACGGATGCGTCACCTACAGTACTGTTGAAGAAGTTTCCCACACTGATTCTAAGGTTCAGTGAAGTAGAGGTATCTTAAGGCAGTCACGTTGACAGCCAAACTACCACTTAATCTTAGTCGTTTACGCAAGAGCATTCCTTAGTCCCATTACATTTTCTTTCTCGTTTCAGAAGGATTGCAACTCCCGAGCATGGTCAGAAGTGAGGGTATGACGGCCGTGCCGAAAAACTACACAGTCTGTGTCCACCCAAGAGAAAAACTCCGCTGATCTCTATCGAAAATGTTTTGCTTCCGTAGTTTTGTTCAAGTGAAATTAGTACATGACAACGAATGACCTCACTATACGCGACTATGTCTCATCGGCTGACAGTTACCACAACTACATCTCCGGATAAATCTATTTTATTACATTTTCTTGAAAGGATTTAAACTGACCACGCAAAATATACAAATACAACTAAGTACCAATATGACATCAGATTTTTAGTTAACATGGAACAAAGACCGATAAAGTGTCACAGACCTTCAGTAGAAATGACACCGTGGGAGGATCACATCCCTAGAAAAAGCGAAGATTCCTTGAAAAATGTGTGTATACAAACCATTGAAACAAAAACCATGTAGAAAATTCTCACCACAGGAAATTTTTAACTCAGCAAGCACAATAAACCTGTCAGGTCTTGAAAAATGTACATCTTACAGATCACAGATGGCCCACCTTGAGCTTCTATGTACCCTATTAGTGTATTGTGAAATATTACCGAAAACAACCTCTACGAGAATAAAACAGAAACGCTAAGTTTGTTACAGTAATGTACTACAACCCCGCTCTTTTAGTTCAATTACTGCGGGCGCAATGTAATGGGCAAGACAGTGAAAACACTAAAAGTTCAAAAATCAGAATTCTATTCAAGGCTCCGCCTTGTCTCCGTCCTGCTCGATTATGCACTCCTTGATTCTCAGACGTAATGGTTTCTTCTTATTACGATCCTGAAAGAAGTAGACTGTTGGGTTGGCTATGAAAAAACGCTCATGAAAAAGCGGTCATGCGTTAGTTCTGTTACGGATAGCTACTTCTTATAAGTACTGCCTCTACTACACATCGATATTCCAAATCTTCACCAAAAAAGCCAAGACTTGGGGTACTGGAACCCCAACAATATAGAACGTGAATAAGTAATGGAAACATCAACTTACATGAATTTCGATGTTCGAGTCACAGACTTTAACGAGCAGGGACACATTGTTTTCCGTAGTTTCTTCGTCAAGAGTGAACGCCGCTAGATGAGATACAACCTCATCATCCAATTGCGCAGCTACTCCATTAACAGTGACCTGAACAGTAATGAACTAAGCACCTAGAGCTAAGTTCACGGGCGACATTTACTTGGTTTTTTTTTCACATGAAAGGTAAAAAAGTCAAAATCGGAAACCCTTAAACAGCGTTGAATAGGAAAAAGGAATCCTTATAAAACTTACCTCTATGTTACTGATGCTTGACCCCGCCGGTGCAGAAACAGAGAACACCACCTGAACAATATTCAAAATTAAAACGACTTCTTAACTCACCATTAGGATCTCACCTGTGGATCAGCACCCCGCGCATTATCAACACTAATGCCCTCCTTCCTAAGATTATCATAAGCCTCAGCTCTTGCCACGTTCAGTTTTTGAGATAATAAAACTCTGAAACAATCGAATGTAAGCAGAAATTGAATTACAATGAAAAGGGACTTGACCAACTTGTCTACTTTTCCTAATACTAACGTATCCTTGTTGTGCACGTTGACCATGGCTATTATTGTCACCAGATCCACGACCAGGATGTTTCCCTGGAGCAAACCTCACTCGTTCCATGAGAAAAAGAAGATGAATCATCAGTAAAAAGAGCACGCTTCTCACCTGCTTTGCCATCAAAACCTTATATATGCGGTCGCTTATGATAGCTTCATCAATAGCTACTGCATCTTCAGCCAGATCTAAACAGGAAACGTGAAGCTCACTGAATTAACTATATTTAACCTTGATTGACACAAGATGAAATGCAACACGCTCAAAAAACTGCAGAAACGGAGTGATAAAGCCATACCGGCTAGATCCAAATCATCTTCTTCCGGTACAACATCCACTTCGAAATTCGACTCATCTTCAGTGGACGTGGTGATAGACGTGGCATCATCGACAAAAGAGCACGCGTCTAGAAGAATGAACCCTTTATACGAGTGATTTAAGGAAGGAGGTCTGCACTACAATAGACGTGGATGTAGATATGGAAAATTTTGTAGATAAAAATGGGGAAAAAAGAGCGAGTAGCAAACTTGTGCGAATTCTTGTAAGACAAGAAGGAGAAGATAGATTCCTGGATGTACGTGGAATTAATGAAGCTATGTCAAGTGATGATATCAGCAATCTTTTCTTCGTCTATTCAGAATTCCAAACAGCTTAAAGTGGAGAAAAAACAATATGTACGGGACGACGCAGTCTTTGCTCAGTTTTTTCGTCTTTTTCCAAAACATCCTTTCCCGTTCTTTCCAACATATACCCTAAGTGCATCCGAATGAGACTTGTCCTACTAGATAAAGCAGCCGGAATCCATCCTACTCCTACTCCTAGGGACAACTCATTAACTTGGCAATAAAGCTTCGAAGTCATGATCTCAAGCTGTTTCGATGATCCAGTAGAAAAGCTAGCCTTTCAGCTGGATACTCTCCCACCAAGTAACTCTGGCATTAATGCTACCAAATGTTACACGCTTCGTTCATACAGCGTTGGCATTTAGTGCATTCCGATGTCTTCACCGCAGAGCGGTCTCCGACAAGAAGCACACGTTCTAATATGTTGATTACGTGAATATCTGGTTGCAATTCCAGGTTATAACGGTCTCAGAATTAAGCGCACGTCAAACGTATCACTACGAACAGTTCGGTAGTCGCAACACTATCATAGAACTGCACCATGCTCGTCGTATTTTCAATATCATGTTGGCAGCTCATTGTTGGCATGCTGACCACCCCTTCTTAAAAATGGCATTGCCTATTCGAAGAAGTAAGTCTGATTTGATGGAGTCTCTCTTCCAATAAGCCTTCTACAGTGCTAGTACGTCACAGGAATTAACTTTCAACAGAGAGAAAATACGCACTTTCACTAGTTCGTCAGCTTTTTTGACGGCGAAGTCCTACGAGTGAAAAAGCCTCGACAGAAATGGATGATGCAACAGGCAAGAAAAGTAATGATTTACCGTAGTCCGGCGCAGCCTTGAATTCCGGAAACGCATCAACCACCCGGCTAGCACTGGCCTTTGGAATTTCAGCAGGAACCGGTGCAGGAGTGCTTCGTGGTGTGTTATTGCGACTCGCATCCGGAGGAACTGAAATCAGTACAAATCATGGTCCATCAATGGCTAAGAGCCTGGTATAGAGCGATACTAAGTCACTTCAATTACCAAAATTGGCCACTGAATATAGTAATACCCCAGTATAACGGTAATGTATTCCCTGATTCGTAACATTTTCTCCCAGTAAGTGAACCCTGGTAAAGGAAGAATACACTAAATCAATGTAAAAGGTCAACATCCTCAAGTGTGAAGTCATCTACTTCGCATTCACATAATAGCGAGTCTAGTAAAGAGTAAATAAGGAAATGCGTGTTGCACGAAGCGAAGCGGATCAACGTAAAGAAGGGGAATGTCCGCAGAGAAGTTCGTTCCGAACCACTTTTCCTACACCGGTGCTGGATTGACCAATTCAGCCTTAACAAGGCGAAACATTTTTTCTTGTTCCTGAAGGAAAAAGTACTTATATTGAGGACTGAGGTAAATGCTGTCGAGACTCATCCAGGGAACAAGACATACAAAACTTCTCCACCTAAGTATTGTATATCGCCAAGCAGGTGTCGAATAAAATCATATATAAACCAAAGAATAGGACATTCAATTGCAGAATATTACAATTTGGAGCTTACTCATAACCCCAGCAGTACATTCTACTCGGGCTGGTGAGAAATAAAAAATTATTACGTCATAACTGAAGACATGTCTGATTGCAAATTCAAAAGAACCTCCCCAGGGATTATCTAGAAGGTGTGACACTACATAATTGACGCATGAAAAAAACAAACGATTTGAATTCTCCAACGACGTGAAGAAAAATGAAGCAGCTTGAATTTAGCCATTTCGGCTTCGACCCTGAAGAAGGTCGTTAAAAGAATAGCAAGAAATATGAAGAATCTATCTCGAGGCGAACCAGATCATGAGTGAGTGATCCTTAAAGCATGTTTGAGTGGAAACAAGAACGCACAAGGAACTTCATCAAAAAGGAAAAAGCAATGACCGCCTATTAGTTGAACATAAAGCGGATGAAAACCACTTCAAAATGCCACTTTTACGGCTTTGAGATGTACTCAAACTAATAGTCACAAGCTTCGCAATTCTTCGATGTGCAAAATAAAATAAAAGCAAGAAGACTAATACGCTGCAGCAGAGTTCACCAAAAGAAATGGCATCGAAAAACAATCTGCAGAGTACATAGAACGGCATTGTTCCTGGAGTTGCTCAAAAAAAGTAATTTGGATTCTACATGCTCTCTTTGAGCAAAGCTGCTTGAGCACGTTCAACAAAAATTTCTAACTAGGAAGTCATAAGCTTGTTACTATGTATGTAGACATTGTACATCTGCTGCTCTCTGCAGTCTACGCCAAGGACCTCTTATGGATTAGAGATGGGTGAGGGTTGCAGATAAAAGAACAGGTGGGGAATGTCAATGTCAAGGTGACTCAGGAGAGCGGCAGACGTTTTCGACAATAGCCTTCAAACGGAAATTGATGAAAATGAGGTATACACCAACAAAATCGCGACAATTAAGGAAATTGAAAGTCCAGAACATGAAGCGATTGTCACACTCACTTTATACAATTGGAACTGATCACATGATTACATAAAAAGTATGGAGCAGAAGAAAGAAGTGCTATGCACAGGTATGGTCCGGTTTTCATCCAGTCACGCTTTACTCAACACCCTCATGCAAACTAGTTTAGCCCCTCACGAGCTAGCCAGACATAAATGGTCAGTAAAGCAACAGCACTCAGTAAATTTTATGCAAAACAGAGCTTGAGTTACTGTAATCTATATGTCAAAGAAAGAGAAGAGGAGAACAAAAGAAAAGAAACAGCCGAAATTCCCAAACTACTCCTAAACTACGTCGACCTACAATAGCAGCGATATCTTCTTTAAAAACCACGCGATTTCGGAGGATTCGCGTTTTTTGCGTCGCCCTCGCATAACTTCGTTCATTGAGGAGTACGAGAAACGAGACAAACACTATTTGAATCAGCACGACCTCTACTTTCCGAATTTACCAATCTCTCTCGAAAATTTCAAAATTCATAGTCCAGATTCAGCAATTATCCTAATTACGCATCCGTAGGGCACATGGAGTGCGAAATGGTGGGTCATGACAATTAACGTTCTCTTCCCTTGCCACTCACACATTCAGACTAAAGAGTTTGGTGTAGATCTCATTTTCATCCGCTATTTCAAAGATATTTAAGTCTAGCAGATCACACCGAGGCAAATGATACCCAACTTGAATGGTGAGTGTCTCTTAATTCAATTCCCGTTATTTTAGGTTTTCTATATATTTTAGGTTTTCTATATTTTCTCATATTTATATGAGCTTGTACCTTCGTTTTCAGTGTCACATATTCGCGAAGATACTACCACTTTGCTGAATTTTTCCGATTTTTGCCGAAAAGTGAAATACTTTTAATTTCCGACTGAGTATTCAAGCGGAAGAAAAACTGCATAGAATTCATCAATAGTAGTTGCGCAAAAGAAGGAAAGACACAGATTAGCATGCACTAGGCACTAGTCAGATGTATAATCAGTAATTGGGACGTTCCAACCCTCCTCTTCCAGGCATACTTGATGACCCCAAATACCCTGTGGCATCCGCACACCCTCAGGGATTGCCGTCAGCACAGGTGTGAATGAAGTGTTCTAGATCGTGGTACTGCCAGAATCATGAAGAGGTCACTATCCCTAGCTAGGTATATGAGAATATTTTGGCGTTTCCTTATGCAGTCATTTCATTATGCTTAGATGAAAACAGCTTGCACTGGTTTATCTGAACATATGGTCCTATAAACCTGTGAAATCCTATTAAAACCATCCCTTCTCGTAGTTTTTACTTTTGTTCAAAGTACACCAGTCAATATAGATATTTCGGCGGTACTTTTGTGGTACATAGAAGTGGCCACTTCTGACGTCGAACTAAGCGAAAAAAGTTGCCATTCAAGTTGGGTATCATTTGCTTCGATATGATCTGCTAGAGTCAAATATCGTTAAAATAGCGGATGAAAATGAGATCTACACTAAACTCCTTAGTCTGAATGTGTGAGTGGCAACGGAAGAGAACGTTAATTGTCATGACCCACCATCTCGCACCCCATGTGCCCTACGGATGCGTAATTAGGATAATTGCTGAATCTGGACTATGATTTTTGAAATTTTCAAGAGAGATTGGTGAATTCAGAAAGTAGAGGTCGTGATGATTCAAATGGTGTATGTCTCGTTTCTCGTACTCATCAATGAACGAAGTTATGCGAGGGCGACGCAAAAAACGCAAATTCTCCGAAATCGCGTGGTTTTTAAAGAAGATACCGCTTGTATTGTACCTTACGTGGATCACTTCGGAGATATTCTATTTTTAAGAAACTACTTATTAAGGTAAGAAAAAATAGTGATAGTAGTCAACGGCATATGAATAATTCCAGGTGAGGAAAAATCAGAAAAATTGGGGGAAAACTAAACAAAAGCATTTCGAAGCCACAGAACAGCCGCACCTCTAGCCTTATAATCACCGATGTCTTAACTACAACATCCTAAACAGCTTTTCCAGAAATGGTAAGGTAGATCTTGATTGACAATTGAAGATCTGTTTCAATGAATCTTTGCTTCCATAGCACCAAGGAGGCATTAACAGCCTCTAGTGGAAGGCAATTAACCTTCACAGGCTTTGCCTGGAAAATCCTGATAAGGGAGGGTTGGGAAACAACTGGAGAAACTCAAACGAATGTAATTAACTAGCATAACTATGAGCAGATCATATATGTCCAGTTAGGATTTCAATGGGCGATTAGGTCGCGACGCGCGGAGGGAGTGCAGGCATCGCTGGTGACCTGGTTCGTAGCCATTCGCCGCCAGTCCGCTCGACCACGCGCTCGGCCATCATGCGCCTTTCGATCCTCACCCTCATCTGTTCGCTTATACTAGTTAGATCATGTCCTCAATCTGTTACCAACCTGTGCAAGTGCGAAGACCTGCACAACGGAGTGTCGCTGGACTGCTCGCACTCGAACGGAGCCGAGGTTGTGCAGCTTCTGCGCGACAACCAGGCCCTGCTTGGCCTTGTCCAGGGTCTCACGATGCACAACGCTAATCTCCGCTCCATTCCTCCGAGATTTCTAGCTGGACTCTACATTAAAAGACTAGATCTTTCCTACAACCAAATGGTTGAGATTAGCGACGACGCATTCTCTGGCATGAGTCCGGTCGTGCAGGAGCTGCTGCTTACTCACAATAACCTCACAAAGGTAAGCCATTGTAAGACGGTACCAGACTCTGCTCCCAGCATCTAGACTTCTTCAGATACCAGTGACCGCAATAGCCACTCTGGGTACGATCCTTCGCGTTGATCTTTCAAATAACTCCATAGCAGACATCTCAGATAGCGACGCGATTCCCTCTCTACCGAAGGTCAGTCAGTGCCATAATCGCACCAACAGCACGGCGTACCACAATTATTAAGCATTGATATGACCCTCCAAAGACGTACACGGCTAAAAATCTTATTCTTAGCTATACGACATCAACCTTGGATCGAATAGGATCTGCTCAATTCACTCCTCAGCGTTTCGAAATGTAAAGGATTCGATTCAAATAATCAACCTCGGTCATAACTGCCTCAGCTCGGTTCCGTCATCTTGTGAGTTGTAGTCGTTGTTGATAAGATGCGTTTCGAAGATCTTGCTGAAGAAAAGTCAGAGGCGCGTACGAACGGGCAAACATCCATGACCCGGAATGAGCGATTGAAAACCGCGATTCCATGAAACTTATAACAATAGCAGGCCATGACATCACGCTCCCACAACATTTCGCCATCATTACTGGTCTTTTTTTTTCAGCGATCCGCGGTCTCAAACAACTACAGGCTCTACACATGCAGAAGAACAACATAACCGCTTTGGAGGCGCTCAACTTTCTCAATCTTCCCGTGCTGAATCTATTAAATCTAGCAGGCAACAAGATCTCAGACGTCAATAGACAAGCATTTCTGAATGTTCCACAACTGAAGTATCTGTACCTGACCAACAACAGGATCTCAAAGCTTACTCCTCATCAGTTCGCCTCGTTCGATCAAATCGAGATGGTCGATCTGACAGGAAACGAAATCACGGACATACCCAGCGAGTGCATGGCGCAACTACCGCAGCTCAGACAGCTATTCCTTGGCGGGAATCGCATACAAACCATTGGCAAAAATGCGTTCGCCAATAGCTCGATCGTTATTCTCAGTCTTGTCAATAACCAATTGAAAGAAATCACCGAAGGAATGTTGGATGGCATGCCAAACCTGCAAAGCGTCGTCTTCAAGAACAACAAAGTGAGCTCTTGTTTTTTGAAAATGATTTGTTCCTCCTTTAGAACTTAGCATATCGTCAGTGAACCAGCCTTGTAACTTTGGATCTAGAGGATGCTTTAAAAATGAATGTGATGGTGAAAAAATCTAAAAACTGCACGGAAAAACAACTTTCTTAAAATAGTGCAAATCCAATCTTTAGTCTATTTCCTTCTTTTCTTTTAATTATTTCCTATACTATTTGATTTTTCATGTTATCACTGCCTTGTACGTAGCAAGCCTCGCTTAGTTTAACCAATGAACACAAAAACGGCCTAAAAAGATCCATATTCCCAGAATATGACTCATCTAAGTGTGTCATACGATCAATCCATTCAAGATACAAACAGCTGTTATAAAAGGTGGTTCTAGTCCAATAGTAAGTACACATAATGCTTCGCTTTTCAAATAAATGAAAAAACCTACTGCGTAACTAACTGGGAGACAAGGTTTCTATTTAAGACTGGATTTTTCTCTTAACATTTTGATAAACATCCTAATATTTCCCGCAGTTATTGCATTGATCTTGAGTTCCAGTAATCTCTAAATCCATTGCCAACAATATGATTTAAAGATTACTGGAACTGAAACAAATCACGATCGTTTCGTAGCGAATTTTATTCTCCAAACTCAATCCTTTTTTTTTCGAAAAACTTCACCACCTATGTGAACCGAACTGAACAAGTACTAATACGCTACCAAATTTCTAACAAGACTACATTACATCCTCTTGAAGAAGCACAATTTGCGTCAAACAGAGACCCATTTTCTCCGCACCTTCTTAGTGTCAATGACAGCGAATTCCTAAACAAATGACTGCTCCACTGCACGAAAGTCAGCGGGACACGCTGCTGCGAAGTGCAAACTGACCCACTTTCACTGCCTCTTTTCAGATCAACTCCATACACCAGAATGCGTTTTACAATGCACCATCTATAGTGATGATCGACTTAAGTGATAATCAACTCTTCGACTTACCCCCGTCCACATTTCTCGCTCAACTCAATCTACAGATGATCGACTTGCGCAACAACAAAATTATCCGAACGCCGTACGCTGCGTTCAACCGCAGGGTTGGAACGGTGTTCTTACAAGGTATGAGCGCTGAGTTTCAATGTTGAATATAGCCTTATAGTCGATTTCTGCAGAAAATCCATTGGTGTGCACCGAAAAGGTTCACATGCTCCAGGATGGAGTGGCGGTATTCATCGCTACGAGCAACGATTTGGTATGTGGAGGAAAACCCACGACAACATCGACAACAGCAGCACCGGTCAAGGTAGGGATATAACCGCCGTTTACGTTAATAGACTAGCGGATTGTTCTCCCACTTCTCAGAATAGAAACCTCAGCTTCGTCCAAACAAATGTTTCATATGAAAGGAAGACTTTCGAGATTTCGAGTGGCTGTTGTGGGATGATTTCGAAAAAAAATCCATCCCTAACACCATTGTTTACAACAAAATCTTGTTGATAGTGCTTCGAAATTACACCAGTAACGCCTCGTTGAACGCATAGCCGACCTTGACCCCATAGCACGCCCATACCTCGTTGCAAGCCATACCATGGAAGATTTCATCTTGCATGGAGCTATTATATGTTTTGGAATTCCATCGAAGTGTGGAATAATCAACTATTTCCTGCAGTATCGAAAGAACGCGCAAAATCTACCATGTGAACTCATCGTAAGTAGTAGATAGACTGTACTTTCTTTGGTAAAAAAAAATTCTCTAGGAAGAATTTATAGTATGCACCAGCATGATACAACACTGCACCATGTTCACGCGACATTTCCTTTTCGTCTTGTCAAATTCGAAAGTCTTGCTACTGGACGTAATCCAAATGTAAAGGTGGTTGACCTAGAAATCACCACTTTACAATGGGTTGGCTTTCGTCCAAACCGATCAAGGGCGAATTCTCACACCTGTTCGTTGCGTAAAGCCGTTTTCCTCTGAAGCTACGTCGAAAGGCTGCCATTTTCGAAACGAGCTTACTTACTCGTAACATTACATTTACAGAAATGCAAAAACATTTAAAAATACAGGATTTAAAAAAAAAAACAAATGAGACCTCGCATTTTAGATGCAAAAGCTGTCACCGCGTCGTCCAAGCACAGCAGAAGTGAGGAAACCGTCCGGAGCATTCCAGCAAGCTGGATTAGTTCAAGAAGAACAAGAACAACAAGTTTGTCCTTATAAAAAACACCTTTTCACCTGTAAAGGCGAACATAACTGTCTTTAATATTGCCATTAAGGAGGCAATCCCAATCCGGCCTTATTCTCCAAATCCAAGTGAAGTTCCTGTACTGTCCCGCTCTAAAGAAATTCACAGGTAAGATGAAACCCAATAGGAAGCAAAAAATGGCAATGAACTAGTTCATAAGATGAATTTTAAGAAACACTGGACTGCACCAGTCCGATATTTCGAGGATTACACTTCCCAAAGAAATTGATGACGACCTCAAGCAAATGTTGGGAAGCATAGAAGTGCAAGAACTCGCTACAACTGAGATTTCCAAGCAGGATTCCGAGGGAACGCAGAAGAAGAAACCGGTTCGTAATGAAAAAACCCTGGTACTTGTACCACGACAAATCAAATTCTTTTAGGAAACAAATGCATCCGTAGAAACGACAACGTTGGGACGACGGGTGTATACTGATATTGCGGACAATCCTAACCTCATTCATCCATTCCCTGTGCCATTCCTCAAGAAACCCGGAGTTGTTCATCAAGTAAGATCCTGGCACTACTGTTCTTAGAAATGGAGTCAATATGAGCTGCTCGTAGGCTGCGCGAGTGAGAACAACAACTGAAGCTACATCGCCGTCAGCTGAGAGGCACACGTTACCACCGTCAATAGTAATAGCACCAAAAAGGTACCAGTGAGGTTCACAGAGCTTCCCAAAGACGTGTGTTGATCACAGAATACTCCACTCAATTCTTCAATTCCAGGCCAAGTTCTTCAGAGACAGAACAAAATGTTGCCGATGATGGTGAACTATTCGAGCAGTTCGCTCTACGCTCCAATTCCAACGTTCAAAACAAAGAGGTACGTAAGTCTAAACAGTCTAGGATGTTAGTTTGATTCGCCAGTAACAAAATCACTATTTGATGCACTATTGACAAAATCACTAGTCATTTTGCACCATATTTCACTATCATTTTGATATTTTTAATATATCACACTTTACATATCACATTAACCCGATTTCGAGCAATTGCAGTAGGTATGCAGTAGACACTGTCCTTTCCAGAAACGTTTCCTAAAGGGGCTATCGTAGTTGTCAGCTTTATAGGGTGACACCATGCTTGTTAGCTTTACAGGGTAACGCCATCTCTGGAAGTTTTGGTAGGATTAAAGCGAAAATTTGAAAGAGGACGGCAATGGCATGCAAAATACATAACCCTCCCAGCCCCAAATTGAGTAAAAATATCAATACTATATAATGGCATAGTGCAATGCGACCTAAACTACTAACTACTCAAATACTAGGCTGGCGAATTAGAAAAGCGCGCTGCTTCTTTCGTTCTACTTGACGCGCTATTGCCTTCTTCCGTTTCAATTAACGCACTATTAAATCTCCTTGCTAAATCATCTGATAGTTCCCAGAAAAGCTATTCAAGACACGTCGAATGGCATGTGATTTGCATAGCATTTTCCAATTTTTATTTTTGGAGAAAAAAATTACACTATGGTTGAGGGTTGCGGGGTGCCAAAAGACTGGTGCCATTCTGATTGCGCGAATCGTTCAACAAAATCCTTCCTCGCTGTAGCAAAAATCGCAATTTCTGTACCAAATGAAAGCTAAATATAATCCGAAAACAGTTGCAGAAGCATCACAGTAGCAGAAAAAAAGAGCAACCTGATCTAGCTCCAAATTCAAGCTACTCGCGAACGGAAGGTGATGTGGTTGGTGTCTGTGATAAAAATAAGAGAGGAAAAGTTCATGGAGAATTGCTGTACTCTAGCCAAGCCGTCACATCAGATCTCCGCATATGATGTATACGTACTGCCTGTAGACCGGGAACACAACCACAAATCGTCGAAAAAAAAAACGATTCTAAAAAATTCTTTGCGGAAGTGTCTACCTTCTTCAAAATCACTCACTAAAAAAGGGCAAAGAAGTTGGAAAAAACCCCACTTCTGCACTGCTTGAGTCGAAGTTGACACTATCAGATTACTCTGGATTTCCATCATAAAGCTAAAGCTTTCCTCGGTGGAGAAAAACTTCGAAAACAGTGCCGAAGTCAAAATTCGAGTTAGCCTGTATTTCAACTCACTGAACAGTGAGGTCTTCAAGGAGAGCACTCACTCTATGCAGTGAGGGTGCTGAAGGCTCATTCGCAGTAACGGCTGAGGTATTCTAGATAGGCGTGTTTCGCTATTGTTCCTAGGATTAATTCCGTTATAGGAAAAAAAAACGAGCATTTCTTTGATATTCAACTCATTTTTTCTTCTAATTGTCAAATCTAACATATTCCATAGTGTACTTCAATATTTTTGCCAGCTTGATACTGATATAGGAGTTTAATGCAGTCAAAAGAGAAAGACTTACGCGAAAGAGAGAAACAAGGACCCATCCATTATCATTTTTCTTTCAAAAATCCTTCTCTTTTGAAACATTTCCCTGTTCCCAGTCTCTGCTCCGAATCATGCTACCTCCGAGAAAGTCGGCAAAACAGTAACTACTTGTCATTTATTACGCACTGCTGCAAAGGAGACCAAGCGACCCAAGCTAAAAGACAAACTCTACCAATAAACAATCCTATGGCAGATTAAATCCAAAAAAAATGTACCAAGCTGCTATCCAAAATCCTGGCACGATTACAACCAAAAACACTTGCATCTGCTTTAAGGAAGCTATTGAGCCACCACGCCAGTCAAGCAACCGGATGGCTTCTCCTACTTTCATAATCGTTCTATGCTTAACTGTTGTTGCCGTTGTGATGGTGTCTGTCGTAGTAGGACTATGTACAATACGACACAGGTAAAACCTCAACTTTAACTTGATTACTAACCGAAACAATTCCAATCGAAACAAATGAGTTACAGGCAAATTGGACGCTTCACTTCAACATATTCGGAAAGTAGTGCAGCACGTACAAATGCGTACGTGTCAGCACAAGCTGCTCAAATGAATGTCATTTATGGGACGATGGAACGAGATCGGTAATTGTCTTTAAGTATTATGTATTTAAAAAGCATAAATGCGCGCGCTCCTACACATAAATCTATAATAGACTACGAACGGATCATAATTATTGTTAAACGCGAAATCAACGCTGTATTAACCTGATACATATTTTACAATTATTTTGTTTCGGCATCAAACTTGTAAAAAAACTAGCGCAAACGAAAACCACTGAACTCCACATAATTACTAGCAATATTTCAGAAATATGAGCCTGTCGCGACCAGACGATGTTCAACCTTGGCTCTATAACCCGGGTCACAACTACTGCAACTACTACAAGTGAAAAGAACTTGTTCTGGAGCAAAACTTCACGTCAATGATCTGATAGCTCATCTCAGAACATTCCACAAATGTTACGGTTCGACTAATGTAAAAAGAATAAAAGATTATTACTGTGAGAAATTGTGATTTCCAGGACCACATTAAAAGGACAGTAGCGTCTTGTGATAGCCAAGGATACTGGAGCGAATCGAATAATACAAAATAGAAATTGGTTGGCGATTCGTTCAAGATTAGAGCTGCTTGGAGGTGGTTTGTTTGAAGGAGAAATGGGAAAAGTCATCTAGCAAATTTTCAAAAGAAAATTTATGAAATCCGTCCTAAGGAATGAATAATTGAGCGCATAAAACTTGGGATTCACACATCGGATAATAACAACCACGCTGATACTATTTCTTTTCAACTTGAGCGTTTCCTTTTCATAGCGCATCGCAGATGTCACTCCTGAAAACCAGAAAAAAAACCACAACCCCATCTAGTATCTCTCAACAATACCTTCTGGTAGGCTTTTTTTTACGCTTTCTTTTGTCCAACGACATCCTTGTCATCCTTCCATTTCAGACAATTTTTTGAGTCTCAGACATAAGAAGTTGAGTGAGAAATCGACAAAAAAAGCATGTTCCGCATCTGTTGCTTCAAGCATCAAGTTAAAACTAAATCAAGATGTCTCAGCTCAATCTCCTCTTCCAATTTTTTTCCATAAATGGAATTCCTAGGGAATGTCCATCGCAACAGTGCGGATGACCCCCTGCACAAATGCCAAACGAACTAGTTTCTTTCCCCCATCGGTTTGGGTAGATTTAAGGCGTGGCATTCCGGTGGTGTGTGAGACATCTGTTAAATATACCACCATGGAGGCAAAGAGAAAAGCGTTGATGAGGAGTGTATGTGGCAGATTACTTGCATTTCGACAAATGCTCTGATTTGAGTCTTTACAGAATAAAAGAAGAACGAAAGAAGTTCTTCACATGTTTATGAAATGATGAAAAACATTGCTATCTCGTGGTGGCGGAAGCTGTGAGATGCTTCAGTCAAAAAAAAAAATTCGCTCATGAAGCCCAAACTATCGTTTAACATGACAACATAGGCTTGATATTGGCACTACGGTAAAAATGGTCATTCAGTGCTTTGAAGATCTTCACACTCTCAATGGAAAAACTTTTTCTTTCCTCGGATCGACAACTAACTTCGTAAGCTTATGTCGCCCTTAAATGCTTTAAAACAAAGAGGCAACGAGTGGGCGAAAAAATTGCAAATGCAGAAAAGCAGCAGGGACTTACATTAACGCCCCGAAATTAAACGGAAACGTCGACGATACGTCGACTGTGTTTAAGCTAATAGATTAGCTCATAGTTATTCTGTGCAGTTCTTGTCTTCAGAATAGCTCCTCAGTTTTTGCTACTTCGATTTTTGCTGCTGTAGTCTCAGGACCATGCGTAGACAAATACTAGGCTGGTGCAGAATTATCCGGGCCTTTTTTCTTCTCAATTTTCCATATGAGAACTGCTGCTCTGTTCATGTCTTTTTTCCTCAAAAAAAAAAAAACCCCCCGGTAATCACTCTATAAAAAGGCGCGTAAATAATCACATCCATTTTAGTTTGGCTTCAAAGTATTTGACAGATCTTTCAACTCATCTGGCGATGTTGCAATAACGAAGCTCATGTTGAGTTCACCCGGCCAATTTCCACAATTTACACAGCTTTCAGAGCACCAAACAATGAAAAAATTAGGAAACGTCAATATCCACTACAACCTTACGGACAGTAGAAGATAAAGTCCCGTCTACAAATGCAAGGCGGAATCCTCTGCTAAAATGAGAGCTTGCCTGTTTCCGATTCCCTATGTGAAATCGAAACGCTAAGATAAAGATTGAAGCCTACTCGTTCCTCCGAACCCAAAAGCGTTGCTGAGATCGTGCAGTGACCATTTCGTAGTTCGTACCTTAGCGAATTGATAAAGATAGTGAGAACTAAAGTCAATGTGACCATCTACACGACTGTTTTCGAGAAAAAAATGAACAGAGTACCGATTTTCATATAGAAAAAATGAACACGAAAAACCCGCCGGATGATTATGCACCAATCTGACGATTGCTTCCAGATGATGACGCTGCAGCAGCTACAACGACATCAGCAAGAAAGGAAAAAGCTCTCAGCAACAGCTATTGAACCGCGAGTTGCTTCAAACCGCTACCACGGCCAGAATTGAAATGGCCGTGAAATTCTAAGACTGGTTCTTCAAAAATCATTTCATCTGCACGTGAGAAAAAGTGTGAGAAAAATATTTAGGGCTTTTAGGGGGACAACCTAAATCACAAGTTTATAGTGCATTTTAAAAAGAGGAACAGAAAAAAGAAAGCAAATCATTAGTTATTTGATAAGTAAAGGTATGAGCTCATCTCCTTTGATTATTCTCTTGTGCTTATTTTATCTCCGTTGATTATTTTCTTGAGTTTATAAAATTATAATTTTTTGGTATCATTGCATCGGTTGGAGCTGCTGCAACCTAAGTTTTCAGATTTTCTCCAATCCACAACGAAATACAATAGAAAAATATCCTGTTGGGAGCTTGCGCAACACGCTTCGTTCACAGCAACTTAATACGTTCGTGCAATGCACTGAATCTTCTGCACACTATTCAGTGGATGAAATATACCATGAAGCACGCAAAATAAATATCCTTTTCCTCTGTCTTTGTGTTAAAATTAAATCCAAGTACAACATCCCGGATGCCAGATGAAAACGCGCTCGATATCGACAATGGCGAATTTTAGGTCAAGAATTCACTCAGAAACGAACTCAAGAATGTAACTCCCTTTTTACGCATCGCGCACACTTCCTTGACGTGAAACTCTCCACTGAATCGTAATAATTTGCAAGAATCCAGAGACGAAGAGTACCAAGGTAAAGGCAGTGCATACTAGTACAGATTTGAATCCCCAAACAACTTTGAAATTCCGACTACAGTGCTTATCCAAAAAAAAAAAGAATGTGGCGTAGTCGAAGGTCCCAACTGGCAAGGTTGAGCACTCAATTACTCAGCGTATTGAGTCAATAGAAATATTTGAGCATGAAACATCCAGGTTAATAAGTACTGCTAACTGATCTCTGAGCTTCACACGCTAAATCTTCTTCAGTTGTCTAATGAAGTCTCTTCAACTGTGTTAGATATAAGCTTTGGGCGTTAATGCTCTTTTTGGAACTTCACCAATGTGTGGGAAAACAACCACCGTGTGGCTGTTGTAGTGGGAAGACTTAAAAAATCACTGGTCGCCGGTATTGTTAGTATTTGACTGTATTTTTGTAAGCTTCTGATAGGTTGGGATTCATCCTCGAAATTAAGGTCCGAAGAAGGCGTTAACGCCGAAAGCTCCCAAATAAAGCAATTTAAAGGACTTCATTACAGAAGTGAAGAAGACTTGGTGAACCTTGCATCATTCTCATTTCGATCTCTGGAGTTTCTCTATCAATGAAACAAAGAGAATTGTACTGGACCTACAAAAAGTGGAAGTCCCAGACCTTGAAAAAAAAAGTCCCAAAACTTGAAAACTGCTTCAGCAAGGAAGTAGTCGCTCATAATTGACGGAAGCGAAATGAACGCATGAGTTTTTCTATCGCTCCATTCCTGTCCGTGAGAAGGAAAAAAGACAGCGATGGTGCAGAAGTTGAAATAAAGTAGTTTTGTGTTCATTGCAAGTGGAACCCCACAAATTATTAACAACGCTACATTACTCAGTTTCCAAAGTAAAATCACCCGAAACCCACCAGTACACAATAATTTGAGAACTCTGCTATAATTACGGCAGGTCAGACGTAATACATGGTATAGAAAATTATTAAGTAAAATATATTTCAGAATGCGGAAATGTTCGATTATTGGAAAATCTGACCAAGTAGCTCCTAGCACCATTGTGTACAATAGATAATGTACAGCAAGCGAAATGTAAGGAACCACTTCGAAGAATGCGCATTCATTTCCGTGCAGCCAATCAGCGATCTCCGAAACTCTTAGATATGTTGAACTGATAGCAACCATCTTTTCTTGCACTACAAAGAGAAAGAAAGTCGGGGAGCAGAAGATAGGTTTTATGGAGCAAGCGAAAGGCATTCCCGATACTTTTGGGTCAATTCGTGAACACGCGCCCTATGGGTGGTCTGGTGATGTCGTAAACGAAGCCAGCAATAAATTACTAATGCGATAATATGGTATAGAGTCAGCACACAGACTTCTTTTCTTCGAAAGATGATGCAAATAAACCATGTTCGCATAACGATTTCATCTCAGATGCAACTCACTCTCACAGAAGCTTTCACAATTTGAATAAACTGGAACCCTAACCCTGTGCCTGAATAATCTCAAGCAATATCCGAATTTTTCAAGCGAAATTTTGAGAAAAAAAACTAAAATATTTTCAAATGCACTAGTACGCGTTGTGGACATCATAATTCACTTCCGTAAACTTGCTCAACCAATGATCTTGACTTGCACTAACCAAACCTATCTTTAATGCGGTGATGTACTTACGAATGAGCTCTACTATGCAGTTTGTTTACGCTCCACTCCAAAAAAAACTTAAACAGCCAAGTAGTGAAGCACCTCTTATACGGTAAAGAAGCTTACAGATCACACCTTCCACAGGTAAGCTCATACCAGTTAATCCAAGATCTCCGTTCAAGATTGTGGACGCTACGAAGCTCCCATTGTGTTGCGACTATTTGGTTGGAATACCTTTTTTATGATCACGTACCGTTTGGGCCTTGACCCGGTGAAGGGAAGCGCGAGCGACTAAAGGCGGGCCAAGTAGCGGTAGGCGATCGACCACGTCAATCCCTACCACCTCATACCGACCCCCGCTCATTGTCGCGTTTTTGCCAGGATGCGGTGGCCGACGCTCTTTCTACTCCCAGCAGTAGCTCTCGCTTACTGCCCAGATTTTTTCAAGAACCAGGCAAGCCGTTTCCACTTCATTGTCTTCTATCTGCAAGTTAAAGGTCCTGTTATAGTCCAGACTGCATGTTTTAGACAGCTTGTTCATGTTTCGATTATCTGGACGGTTCTGTGATTCGATGCTCAGGACAGGAGGGGCCAATCATGGTCGAGCAAATGAAAAAATCCCACTTTGAAATCAGGGAGCTGACTTTGGAGAACGCCAATATTGTCGAGGTGAGGCTTGGATGTCTTGAATGAAATCCTTTTTCTGTTTCACTAGAATTCACCCATTACCTGTTGCAGATAGGACCTCGAGCTTTCAAAAATCTCCGCATAAAGAAGCTTGTCTTGGATAAGAACCGCATAAAAGCTTTGCACAAGGACGCTTTCCGAGGACTGGAGAACGTCCTGCAGGAGCTGTCGATTGCTCAAAACAAACTGACAGAGGTAGTTGCTCATGAATCGCTTACATGAAGGCATTTAGGTAAAAGCGTCAACAATCTGATGCGAGCGCGTCAATAACATTTTAGTAATGGAATAAAATGAATTTTTTTTGTCTTTTGCCCATGGATTAAGTCTGGCACTAAGGTGTCTAAAAGAATGCGAACTTGGCGCGAACTTTTTTCCGAAAGTTATCTCATGAAAGATGCGCGAACGAACAGGCGCACTGATGGAATCAAGGTCGCAAGGGTCAACGAAGCGCAGCGAATTGAGGTTACTGGAGCTACACGGGCTGCAATACATGCTGTCTAATTGGCTTACGCTGCTATCGAATGAACTAACATTTACTATCTCAGGTTCCAAGTGAAACCCTTGCCGGACTACGAGCGCTCAACGTACTCAGCCTAAAATGCAACAAAATCGGCAACTTAACTGAGTCGGTATTCCGAAATCTCACTTCTCTAATTGACGTCAACCTCTCATGCAATGAGGTGAGTATGAAAGTTGTTTTCTGTTAAAATCAACAAATTCCTAGCAAAAATTCAGATCTGTGAAGTTAGCTCAGATGCATTCGATGGAGTTCGAAGCAGCCTGCAGAACCTTATCCTCGATATGAACTGTATGAAGGAGTTTCCTGCAGGAGCGGTGAAGAATATGGAAAGCCTCATTGCTCTACATCTTAAATACAATGAGGTAAATTTATATATACGAATAAAGAAAGCAAATGATGAAGAGTTATGTGATACATGAAAGAAAACCCAAGGTCAATATAATTAGAATGTCAAGAATAAACTCGCAATTAACTCAATAATTAGAGCCCGCCAAACAAAGCAAAAACCTTCGGCGGCTAATTAGCAGGTTAATTGCTTTTCATAAAACTTTTGTTGGGAGAGAGAGGGAAGGCTACTCAAGGTCAGAAAATAGTAATGTACTCAATGGAAGAAAGCGGCAACAGTTTCTTTCAAAAACAACCTCAGTATTTTCAGATAGAAACCATTGGGGAGAATCAACTTACTAACCTGTCTTCCTTGTCCATGCTCTCACTTAGCAGCAACAACATCTCCTCCATCAACCCGATGGCACTACAAAATACACCCAATCTGCGATATGTGTACCTAGCCGAGAACGAGTTGTATAATTTCGATGTTGGCACGATGGCGCAGTTCAAGCAAACGCAGGTAAATAGAGAAGTATGTTTTTTCTAGGACTGCAAGATTAATGACCGTTTACAGGTGCTCGATTTGGCCTTCAACAAGTTGTCGGAAATCACTGAAGAGACCTTCGCGGGATTGGAAAGTTTGCAACATCTGAACCTTGAGAGTAACAATATCAAGGTATCACATTCGAGTAAATACCATTAAGACATAGCTACATTGCTCAAAACGTCAGAAAATCACTCCTGGAGCATTCGCCGGTATCCCTCTTTTACTTCTTTGGCTGCCTAACAACTGTCTCAGCTCAATCACCCCAACGACGTTCCAAGGAGCCCTGTTTCTGCGTCAGCTTTCGCTCGCCAACAACAACATTAAGAATATCGAGGTAGTCCTCTTTAGAATAAGATTCCAGAAAATTTCCATGCAATTCTAATTTCCCTGCCACTTTAGCCCCTTTCATTCAACCACTTGGCCAATCTTCACACTGTCGACCTCGCCAGCAATAAAATTCAATCCCTACAACAAGGTGCAATCCAAGGGTCTGATCATCTCACCGTCCGACTCCAGGGTAGGTATCCTTCTCAACGTTTCACTGAATTTAGATGAGGGAAACAATGGGAGAAGAGAAAACCGTAATTTTTTTTTCAGAAAATCCTATGGTTTGCTCACAAGATGGATTCCATGTGATGAATGGGCCTCAGGCTATAAATCTGACAACAGAACCAAATAATATCTGCAAAACTAATTGGCAAGAAGACAGCTCTGATGTCTGCCCCAAGGTAAGACTCTGTCAAAATCCTACGAAACAAATTTTTTCCAACCTTGCAGAATTCTTCCAGAAATGGAAAAATTTGCAAAAAAAAAATGAGAAGTGGCCCCTGTTTCAGGCGCTTTCACGCCCTGTCCCACCACCATGTTGTAACCGAAAACCAGTCACTACTACTACCGCACCCACAACAACCACGACAGTAGCCACAACGACAAGTGAGGAAGAAACGACAGCTTCCAAAGAAGAAGAAAAAGAGGAGGAAGATGAGGAGGAGGATGAGGAGACCACTGATGGCGAGGATGAAGAACAAGATGGTTAGTCTGACCAAACGTATAAGAACTAAGCGGAAACACTCCCATATTATTCCAGTAGCAGAAGCTACACATGAACCCACTACGACAGAATCCACAACTACGACAACTGAGGCAACAACCACCACAAAAGCACCAAAGAGAAAGGTAAGCAGTTTCAGCTGATTACTAAATCACAGCATAATAAACTATGGAAATCTTTTAAAATAACAGTGCGTCTAGGTGAACATGGATAGGTTCTGGAGACTCTCGCATCGACCCGCTGCTGGTTCACCATTCATGCGGCACAAAGTCAGCTCTGCATTGAAACCAAAATACCTTATTACGGTAAGTGATTTTTAACCTTCGTGAAAGTTTAAATAGTAGTGAGAGATAGTGAATCCAGACTGCACCACCGGTACAACCCAGGGAAGAAGAGGAGGAAGCCGAAGAGGAAGAGGAAGAAGAAGAAGAAGGTGCCGAAGAGGTGAGTATATAGTCAAAAGGCAGAAAAACTGAAAAAGACTCCGACCGGCTAGTTGGTAAACGTTCAGAATCTCCTTCATTAAATAATAATTTACCCCACACTTATTTTTCTTCTTTTGCGAAAATTTTCTCGAAAATGCTTGAAATGCGCATGGAAATGCAAATACAGGAAGAAGAGGAGGAAGAAACTACAACCGCCAAAACTTCTCGCCGAATCCCAGCAAGAGTACGTGAGCGACAAAGGATGCTAGCCAGCATGCCTCCATGGCTTCACAGATCCTCCAAGAATAAGAACGTGGAGCCAGAGGAAGAATTTAGTAAGGTAGGCAGCGTAATCAAGGTGTCATCAACGTGCCCACAAAATGACTGTCATTGAAAAGAGATGAATTTTCAGGATGATGAAACAGAAACTGTACAAGTCGATCAGCACGCAAAGCATTAGTTCATCTCAACGTTGCTGCTATCCTTTTCCTATGTGTCTCTCCTATTCAGAAGGAAATCTCATTACGTGTCGCATTTCATAGAGGTCAATGTTTTTCATACAGTCAGTTTCTATTTGAAACTATGTCGTCTTTCTGAAAATACACATTCCATTCGTGCTCTACCTGATAAAAATTTCAAAATAGTTTCTGTAACTACCTGACAAACACTCTAAAACACTTTCCGTGACTGCTGGACAATTGTCGTACGGCGAAGGCATCGGTCCCATCGTCAGCAAAATACTCGCACGTGCCTATAGGTGAGCTACTAACTCGAGATTTAACAACAGTAGGAGAGCACTACGCACCTGTTTGATGGCTACCAGTACTGCTACAGTCGGCGAAGAGACACTGCGCTCAGAATCAAAGTGCTTTTGATCTCGAGCCAAAACGTCGAAGAAATCCGAAAGCGAGGTCGACAATCTCGTTAACTGAAAAATATGGAAAACTAGTCTTGTGAAACGTAACTGCTCCGCCCTTCTATAGCAATGAGTATGTGTAAAGTCATTTTGCATATACTACGTGTCGAGTGAATACCACTGAAAACTGCGCTGTCACACAACCACAACCATGAACCTTCAGCCTGGCTTCAGAAAGATTCAACTATGTTGTATCGTTAGTAACAAGAACCTAGGCGTGAAGAAGTTTCAACAAATTGGCAAAGGACGAGAGCTTGAGCAGCAACTGAGGGGAGTGTGGCAGCAACAGGGAGGAGATGCTGCTAGGGTTTCTACTCGACGTATTACGCCGGTCCTACTGCGCTCCTACTGCACATTTATCAGAGAGCGGGCGCATAAGTAGTACCCTCTAATGAAAACTCGCATTTAATTATTTCCACATGATGGACCCATTTTCTCAGACGTCCAAAATCGCGCATTTAATGAATTGTTGATGCCAAGATGTTGTAATGGTTTTCTGGATGAGGCATCCTGCCTGAACTCCATGCATTAGAACTGGCAGTTCCAGGATGCAAAGAACGTTTTTGACACTCCCCTTGATTCGCACTTGTTTCCAAATGCGTAAGAACCGTTAGCACAAGGTCCGCTTAGTACGATGGGTGCTGAAACGATCAACCGCGAATTCTTCGACAATAATTTGTTTGGGGCTTGTTGTTGGAATTATTTAGGCGTGGTGATCGGGTCATTCCTATTGTGTAGTCTCGTGTCCTCAGTTACATGGAGGTCTCTTCGACCAGTCAGCTATGAGATGTTCTCTTCATATGTCGCAAATGTTCCAATCTGCACCAGTCATTTTTCGCCAGAAAAAAAGAAATAAAGTAGGAGTTAAAAGCGTGGGCTTTTTGCATATTGAATGGCCCATTTCTGATGCCAGGAATTCAAGCAAGTTATTCAAAAAAAAAAGAAAAAAAGAAAATGTAATGACTAAGCAAGAAGAAACTATAAAAATAACCTCATAGAACAAGAAGAACGTTTCCAAAGAAGCTAGAGGAAAAATATCCATGTAAAACTACATTAATTTATCTGACGACCGAATAGGAATCCTCTCGAGTCGCCATGTGAATACGGCTGCTCTATCCTCGAAAGTCCTCGGTTAGGGAAGCGCACGAGGTTAGCCCAGGAGATGAAACTTATCTGGTGTAAAACTTTGTATATCGAATGTTACTGTATGTATATCGAGTGTTACTGTATGTATACCACTTTCGTCCTAAGGTTCTGAGAATTCTTCTATGCAGTTATAGGAGGAATTCATGCGCCGACCAACATGCGACGAAATGACCAAGTGGGTAATGCGCTGATCCAATAAGCAGAGTCTCAACGGTAGCACCGGACCAAAATTTAAAAAGTTGCATTTTTGTACTCTTCTAAAGATTAAAGTGCAAAAATGATATAACAGTTACCAGGTTCTCAGCCAAGGCATCATATTAGATAGTTTCAGGTCGACCAGGTAGGTTAGTATAGCACACTTCATCTGTAAGATGAATCTAGTTCCAAAGCAAGTACATGAATCTAGTTGCAAAGCAAGTACATACACCAACTAGTAGCATCCCGAATTTTCAGCTCTAACAACTGTGCACCACGATAGCAGCCCGAACAGTATAATGCATTGAGTAGAGACCCTAGCAGCAACTGCTCCCACTTGCTGACATCCTCCCCTCGATTGCTGCTCAAGCTTTCGTCCCATTAGCAGCAACTGCTGAATTTTTCACTGAATTAATCTGCAGTTCCCAACAAAACTGTATTTATAATTCTTTTCGCCTCTCGTATGAAGGCATGAAGCAACAACGAGAAGTATTAATTTTGTATGTAGTTGCGAGGGTGAACTGAATGCTTCTTTGTGTTTCAGTCAAACTCAATATGGTCAGCTGCAAGCTCTAAGTAGTCAAATTCTTTGCATAACTGTATATTTGGAAATGTCCAAGTTTGTTGTTAGGTAGCCACTATAGTTCTCGAGGAGTAAAGCACCCTGCGCCACCGTCGCCGGCGATGGTCGGTCGCCGATGTTGGCGATCGCCCGTCGCAGTGTCTTACTACAGATATAGTGTGTTTCACCGGGAAGCAGAGTTGTGAAGATATTAGAGAAAGAGAGAACGCGCAAAATAGTGCTGTATTCGGAGAGGCGGAGGAGCAATGCGGACCATAGGCACAAATATTCAACTATCGTCGCTTTTGGAACGGACTATAACAACGAATACTCGACAACAAAATGATGAAGTAGTTAAACATCGGCGCTCTGGAACCATCCGCGCGACGACTACCGTAGCCACAATGGCGACGAATTTAATAGGGGTTATTCAGGCAAAGATTAAGTAGGGAAAGTCGGATCGCATGTGGGAAGCAACACTGAACATGCTTAAGCGAAATGTGGGAAAGTATAGGCAGATTCGTGCCTTTTGCGCCGTCAACCTAGATGCACATCCACGCATGCAACTGTAACCGGAACTTCATACGCCTGCTGAAGTTAATTTTGGAAGAAGCAGTGGACTGGAAGCTTCGATATGAGTTTTGCTACGAGAAATAACAGTTAGTTATTCCATGTCAATGGCACTGCGTTAACCAAAAAAGGTGAGACAATGTATGGTCTTTCCCACCTCAGCATCGATTCTGGAACTTTAACATTTGAGGAATCTTCAGACAACGCTGATTATGTACATTGGTATATTGGGTTGGGCAATAAGTCCGTGCGGTTTTTTTTTTCAACTCAATTTTTACGAGGATTTGAACTAAGTCCGATAGCACATCATAAGTCATCTTGTATCTCTTGTTTTCCTCTTTGCGAGTATTATAACCCATTTCCTTAATTCTCGTTACTTCTAATTTTCTGTCGTTCGAAACGTGACCCTCCATTTCGACGAGAGCGTACATCCCCGACACCTCCACCTGTTCTACTACAATAGTAGAACAAAAGCAGCTCATGCTGTTGGGGATGTTAACCGCGTCTAAGCGAAAGCCATTACTGTTGAAGGGACAGCGCAGAAGTGGATGTCTGCTTCAAAGAAGTCGATTTTGGGCTGAAGGATGCATCTTTTTCTGTACGCACTGTTCGTAGAGCTATGAAATGATTTTTCACAAGGACTTGCTCTAGATGTCAAGAAGAAGGACTGCGGATATTGACTTCCAGGAAAACCTAAGTTCAACTAGTCCACTTCGTCAAAATACACTGAATGCTCGGAAAAACCGCACCAACTTATTGCCCAACCTAATACATACTCCTTTACAAAGGTCCCGAAAGACTCATTTTTGAACCCCCTACTTCTATGAATAAATCGATGTGCCTGTTGCGACAGATAGCGCAAGGAGCTACACTTCCTGTACGTGAGGCGCCAGCCATAGATATCACTGTGGTAGCTGACGCAGCGGGCATCTCGAATTCTCCATGGGGATTTGAAATGAGGTTTTCGACACTTCCGCAAAGAAATAAGCATATAATTGTGCTCAGCTGTGCCTAAGGATTGTTCTGATGTTAAAATTTCAGAATCGACTCTAAAGTGAGAAATGACTTCAAGGTCATGGCATCCTGAGTTCCCCTGCTACAGCAGTACTTTACATTGTGTACCAGAACTTATGGCGCACTATGTATCTTCATTACTGAAGCGCAGAAATGAGCGGATGTACTGCATCTTGAGGAAAATATGGTTAGTGCTGCTGTCGTAACCACCACAGGAAATCAACAACATGCCTCTCTGAGTTTCTATAAAACAGCAAATTTCGAGTTCAACATGTAACATCATGTTGGACAGGCCTTCTTCTGGTGATCTAGGTCCGGTCTTAATGAGGTACCTCAACTTTGGGCACTTCCCTTCTGAGTTAGGTCTTTGAGAAAAAGCTTACTCGTGCACTCGGTTAATCACTAGTGCAGAGAGTTTTACCGAAGGAATCTTAGAATAAACGAGTGATGACAAGCACTAGCAGTACAACCCTAGTTTGTAGTGCAAACTAATCAAAATCGAATGGGAAGGGAATCACCTGAATAAACTGGAAATGATCAACTACAGCATTTATCTGGGTGGTAGGTTCAACGTAAACATTCAATTGCTCCTGCCTTGCAAGGACGACACCCGAAAAACAAACCTGAAACATGACGTTACTACCTGGAATAAAACTGCGCAGATATTTAACACCTACGTCTGATATGACTGGCAAGGACTTCGTGTTCACACCGTGATCGGTATCAACCCAAGCAGGTGAAGTGCGCAGCCAGAACAATTCGCTAACTGATAGAAATAAATAACTCGATACAAATGAAAAATTAACATGTAGAACGGAGATCATTTACCTCCTACTGGAATGTTCGAACCGAGTAGCTGCATCAAATCACCAGTCAGTGTTGATCCCCCACCAAGCAGCTTCGCATTCGATGCATAATTGATAGTGGCTTTATTGAGCATCTCGAACGGCTTGAATATGTCTCGATCGAACTGAGTGTTTGACAAAGAAAGGGTTGAAAACGAAATCAAGAGTCGAAGCGGAAAGCGCCGATCGTCGGATGATGGAGTGGGAAAGGGTATTACTACCTAGAATGAAGAAACACAAATATCGTCGAAAGCAAAATAAACAATATAGCGCCTGTATCTAAAACAACTTCAACACACCTTCGGCATGAGCAAATCTATGCGTACATCCGAGTGCGGAATTGGCTCCATCTCGAACCCAAGAGATTGTTCCTGTGCAAACCGTTTTACTCGACCAAAATAAGAGCAAGTTATAAAGAAATAATAGGCAATAGTAAAGCAGAAAGAAAGAATCACTTACAAAGGCTGTGGAGATGTTGTGCACTATATATAGACACCACCGCAGCGTTCTTTTATCAAATAATATGGAAAATGGTCCTAATTGAAGGAAACTGGCAGGAGCAGGGACTGAAATTATAGAAAGTTGTACAAATATAGAAGTAAATACTCAAAAACGAAATAAACTGACCTGGTAAAGTATTTGACATCGGATGAATGAAATTGGTGAACTCAAAGTGAACAATGTACTGGTCGTTTGGCAGCGAGCGCAAGTGCCTGCAACAAGAAGCACTAAGTTCAAAACTATGGAAATTCCAGGAAAAAATCATGTCAACAACAGAAGGTGAGCATGAATGCAGTGAAGTTCCGGAGAATTCTCATAGAGAGCGACGCTTTCCGCGACTTCCCAGAAACTTCCAAAAAGTAGCCTACTTCCATCTCGCCTATTCCGCACCAGAGAAGAAGAAGGGTTGGACGCGGATAAAAATTCCATCAAGTCACTTACTTCGTTTTAAAATCTCCTTAAATTGTTCTCCTCATCTGTTTCCACTTTGCTGCACTTTCTTATCCTAGGTACACCTTTAAAAGTAACTTGAATAACTAATCAAGTGGTTAATTCAAAAAAGTGGAGTCTTCAGAATCATAAAAGATAGCATCAGTATCTGTATAGTAGTATAGCATTACGATGCTTCGATTGTGCATTAATCAGTACTGCTGCAATCAGCGTCTCCCAATAATCGTACTCACAAAATAGTCAAGAAAACGACTGTGAAAAGGAAAGAAGTGAAACACTGGTTTTAATTCTCCTCTTGATACAACATAGACCTGATCGAAAACAACAAACATTTAAAAAGAGCAAACGAAGAAAACACCAGAAGCAACGTACCGCTCACTAGTGAACATATTTTGGAGGCTATCCTTCTTTGAGGTAGCGTCAGAAACACACTGCACGATGAGGTCATGAATTCGGAGCACAACGTTGAAAGACATCAATTGCGGCCAACAATGCACCAGTCTTGTTCGTCCGGCCTCATCTGGAAGCAAGTGAGGAAGAAGTGATGAAATATTAACGAGAGAAATCAAGGTGGAGGTGGGCATTAGTCAACAATAAAGCGGAACAACGCAAGAAGTAGAACAAACCCGTATCAGAACAAAACGTAGAGAATTGTTGTGCCAGTCTTGTTTCGATCCAACGAGTGAAATCATTTGGTGCAGAATAACGCGGCCAATTTCTTCTGAAATTGCAAGTTAAAGTTAGTAAACGTGGAGACTGCGACTAAACACTAATCTGAAAGGGAATACCGATCGCACGACGCCAAAGTTCTGGGGTAGATGTCAACAAGCACCCTGTACAATGTGACCTGCATTGCACCGCTATCAATGTCCCATTCGGGAGGATATGCTGGATGAATGAATGAGCTCAACTTCAACAACAAACAAGTATCGAAAGCAGTCGTGCTTACTTATGCTTGAATGTGCGTCGTCACAGAGATGGAGATCGACTTTTTTAATGTGTAAATGATGAGAAGTCTGATCAAAATCGAACGCTCGGAAAGTGTTAGATATAGTTATATCCTGACCATTGGGCGTAATGGTCTCCACTGGCTTCGTTGGTAAGGAAGCCACCTTAACGAAACCTCCTTCAAATTCTAGCCAGCCGTTAGTTGGAAATAGTAAAGGAGAACGCTTACAGGTGGGTATTCTTTTTCACTTTGCCTGACTAGACTCATAATATACGAAGAGAATGCAATCGCGGAGCGAAGTTGTGGTAGTGTTGCAACCCATAAAATATCCTCGAGCAGCATATGAATTTGAGCATTTACAACAGTCCCATCTAAAAAAAGTAGAGGAATTTAAAAAAAACGATGTATTAGGACGGACATGTATGAAAATGCGTCAAGGTGAAAAAAAAAACCGAATGGAAAAAAATGCAACATTATTACTGCATTAAATCTCACCGATAGTGTTCTTCTTGAGCGCTAGTCGAATTTTACCACCACTAGTGATCAGCCGCAGAGGTGCATTGATTGTGCAACGTTTTTCATTCCTATCCGTTTTTGCCGATGCCTCGATACGGAGCAATTGCCAGGAAATCTGAGGAGAAATGACATGAGATGCAGCAACAAAAAAGGAGCATGGCCTCGTGAGCACTCGCGCAACTTCTTAAAGTGAGAACGGCCATTGACAGAAGGGAGAATGCGAATAAACAATACCCTTCTCAGCAATTTTGCGGAAACAAGACAACCCTCACTGTTATGATTTCGAGGCCTAAGGAGATCATTGAATAGCATATACTTCCTTAGAAACGCCAGAGAGAAAAACAACACGGGAAAGTATGCAGCAACTGGAGAAGGTGGGGATAAAGGAAAAAAATAGGTACGAATACACAAGTTCCGACTCGTTTGAAACAGATTCATCTCGTTCATTCATTCTCGTTTGAAACATCATCGACCTATCTCTCGATATCCTTCTTGGTAAGTTTATCCCTCCCATACAAGCGGTGCAGCCACTGCTGCACCGAGAGCTAGCTACTGTCTGTTTCAAACGCGGCGATAGTTGAGTATTAGTGCACACTGCCTCCCTTTCTCTTCATCCTCTCCAACTCCTGCGCAAATTCCAGCAAACTTTTTCTTCCTGGCGTCAGCCAACAATCTTCCACAATGAAACAGACTTTAATGTTAAAGTCGATGCACGCCTTCTGTGTGCGAAATTTCTGAGAAATTCAATAAAAATAATTTTCAACAACCACTATAGTAATCTAAAACTCGACGTGACTTTAGAAAACTTTTGATACAGTCTGTTCCAAACGCAACGACAGATGAGCATTCATACAAAACGCCTGTTTTTCTCTTCACCCTCTCCAATTTTCGCGCACTTTCCCGCGCTCTCCTTCTCTGTGGCGTTTCTCCAAGTATCCTCCCCAGTGAAATAGGTTAAGATATTGCAAATAATACACACATAAATGATATCTAATTAAGCCATAGAGGAGAAAGAAATTAGCTTATAAACATTATCTACACTTTCCATTCCCAAACGATTTTGAATGGCTCTGTTCTTTTCTTTTCACCATATTGTTATAAATAAGATTGTAATCATCTCAGTGAAGGTACGAGGTAACCAGATCCGTACAACAAACCTGCTTGAACATCAGTGCTCTATTGATAAGCGGACTGCTAATTCGAGTCTGCCTCAAATCTTGTGCCACTTGCCATCCTGGAGTCCTACTTTCCACTGATAATCTTGAGAGCTGTAATTGGGAAAAATTCAAGCTTACATCGTAATAGTAACAAAGAATATTTGGAACGAAAGAAAGACATACCATGAATGATCCCCCAAATGCATCTGAATCGAAATTAATCTCGACAGTATTGATATACAAGGACAACCCCTCCACAACTCTGTCCGCGAAGCCGTAGGATGCATTATCAGATAGAGCGCTGAAGGCGAATTATTACCCAATGAACTGCCATAATAAAATGAACAAAGTCACCTAGCAGGTCGGTCTGGTTTCCTATGAGGCGGGCCGCTAGTAAGTACAACTTCGACGTTTATTTCATCGATAAACTGAAAGAAAATTTCTAGATCAACAGAAAAAAAACTGACTGGAACAGTCTCCCACCTAAAATTGGAAGGAAAGGATCAGAAACTCACAATTTGCACAGGGGCACTTTTAAGTTTCGTCCAAGGCACACTTACAGTAACCCCAGTGCAGAACGCCTGCTTTATTCTAAGCCATGGAGGGAGCTCCTGAAAAAAAAGATGTCTCTGTACAGTATGAATTCTGGAGTGATAGTTTCGAAAGAAGAACAGTCGAGGCATGTGTTGGTGAGCTGCGATTACCATTTCGCTGTGAAGAAACATATGGAACAAAAGAAAACCTACTATTACAAAGAATTCCTTTGTCTTCTTCGAAAAAAATCTACCAAATGATGAGAGTAAGATGGAATCAATTTTCAGTTGAAAAAATATGAGAAACAGAATAAGTAACTAGACTAACCAAGACATCTGTAAGTACTTCCTCATTGAGTTCAATGAATTGGAGCTTGCTTTTCCCTTTCAACACATCCAAGGAGATCTGCTCCGGTTTCAAATTACGAGCAAACCTGAAATAAATTAAACGAACAATACGTAGGTTTCACTGTATCTAATATGGATAATCACATTTTGCGTCAATAATACTGATCAGGTTAAATATTAGATATTTTTGAAAAACGAACAATACGTAGGTTTCACTGTATCTAATATGGATAATCACATTTTGCGTCAATAACACTGATCAGGTTAAATTTTAGATATTTTTGAAACTGCTCATTTCCCAGAGTCTTATAGTGATAAAAAGTATAGTAAAACATAGTCTTTGAATTATCACAGTGGATACGGCCGAATACAGAGTACGACTAAATCAATGGGAGGGTCCACGGGCTGCAGCAAAAAAGCATATGATTAGGGTGCAGCGTTATTTATTTTCGATTAATTATATTGTTAATGTTTGGTTGGTTCGTTGTTAGTGTTTCCGTACCTCAGACACTAAAATATAATGATGAAATAGTGAAAAGCGAAATAATGAAAATAGTGGTTTAGTAGGAGGCGAAACAGCCTCGTCACCTACAATGAAGGTGTCTGAATGAGCTCCATGAAACAGATCATACGTTAGTAGTAGTTTCATAGGTGATCTTTATATGTACAGCGTGGGAACGAAACGACGCGCTGCATCGCTCCGCCGTGGTGTGAAGTATAGCTTTGCAGTGTGACAGCTGTTCCATGCCTTTGGAATTCCCTTCATTCATTCATACTCGTATGAGTTACCTTTCTACGCGTTTAACAGAAGAAACAGGAGAGAACAGAAGTTTCTTATGGCATCAAAAACTAACAGGAGAGAACAGAAGTTTCTCATAGCATCAAAAACTATGTCATGCAATGCCTTGGTAAAGTAAACTTCAGAGCTGGCTTCTCGCTAACACTTGGAAACTGGTGTACGGTTCAAGCCTCCATAAAAAATTCTTGACTAGTGTCCTTGATTCGTTTGAAAGCACTTTTTCGGGTTGGTTATGAATGAGCGTCTAGTTTCACTGTTAATATGAGCATCCCTCTGAGTTTTTTTTTTTTCTTCAGTGCTCATTTCAGTGTAGTCATGTCTCTAGCGGGAATAGATAACGAGTGGTGATGCAGTAATAGCATCTCTATGTATCCCAGCTAGGGTGCTCATTCGAATTTCTCCATTAGCTATCCTCATTACTGAACATCTATCCCTACCACGAAGTTTAAAATTCCCGAACATAACTGATGCAGCACCAATTACCATTGAATCACTGACAAAACGTCACGAAAAAACTTCAATCCTTGTAAATTAATCAACGCTATGAGCGAAATTCTGTGAGCTAAAAGCACAAGATGTATCCAGCGTCTATTATTGGCCGAACTATAGAGACACACCCCATTTGAGAGCACCAAAAGGCAAGTCTCGAGCAATTTCCGCGCTCCGAAGCCAAATAACAACAAGATTTGGTGTAGCGACCCGTTTTGACATTGTTTACAAACTGCCAGCGTCGTAACGCCAGTAATAATGCTACAAAAATAATACATAGACGTAAAAGTGTCATGGGATAAAACTGACTGATAATTCGTTATCGGCTCCAGTGAAGTGAGAAGGAATTTAAAAAAAAAAAAACTTGAAAAGAAGGAAGGACAAAAAAAAACTCACTTAGACAGATGCTTGATGATCTGGTTTTTTAGGATGCTAGTCATGACAGATCGTCATTCGGAAGGAAAGCCGTTCTGTCACAGCCTGCGCGAGCCGACCGTCCCCTATAAACTGGCTATTAATCACGGTGAAGCATTGATTAGCCTCCACTTGGATGTCCATAGAAACGCAGTACTACACGCGTTAGCACAAACAAGGACATCCGAATGCATGAATTACGTCCTCACGTAGAAAAACGTTTGCGGCGGAACGTATAGATTTCTAGAAGAACACGGCAAGAACAGTGAAAATCGGGGTTGTTGTTGTGAAAAGCAGTGAAAGCGGCAGAAAAGGTGAGCGCAGTCGCAGTCACACGCCGCACACACATCGCTTCTCCCTCACTGTTCGCGATGCCATCGCACCGTTCTGTTTGCTGGGATCCTGTTCACCTTTCTTCCGGCTCCAGTTTCTTGCTGTTTCCATCAACAACTTGCCGAAATGTCGTGAAGATTGAAGTTACATATCCCATTTCATCAAACAATGATTGCAAAAAGATGTATTTTTTTTACTCAAGCTTGTAAAAAGACCCAACACTATAATATAATCCACAAATGTGGTACGGTTCCTGGTTTAGAACTGTCCGTTTCCCAGTAATCCTTCTCTCTGAACCTAAAAATTCAACTTTAATCAAAATGTACCGCGTTTCACCAAAGACGATCTGCAGAAATTTGAGAAAAAAAGTAACGTATTAAAGCATCCCGCAATTGACGAGCTAACAACGCAGAACTTGGCAGCTTGCTGTTTAGCGCACAAATTTCAAGTTTACGCACTACTACTTAATTGTTAGAGTAAATGAGCGTTATATATCGTTTTTTTTTTCTCTGAATCTCGAATTTTGCATAGTAGGAGGGGGACATTTGCACGCTGGCATTTATCACCAACATCTGATTCATCATCAGATCATCCCGAACGTTCCCCATCATCGCCGTCATCGTCGCAGTCATCGCGATTCGCTGCGTTGGGAAAGCGATGGGATCATCGGTCGATGCGCAATTTATTCACCATCGCAATTGTGCGTCATCACTGATTCCCGTCAAGCAGAAAGGTCCGGGGAGGCTCTTCTAGCTGAGAATAAGAAAAAAAGAAGGAAGATTCGCACTTAGTGGCGTTTTGCAGCAGAACTGAATTTCCCACCAAAATCTGTCCAAATATTGTCGCCACCCTGTTTCGGAGAAATTCGCAACTAGCTTTTTACAACCCTAGTGCTTATTTGCCGAGCTCTGGTGCACAAGCATCAAAGTCCTGTGAAACGTGCAACTGCAAAGTGAAGGTGCGTTGCAGCAATTACAATTAAAAAGTTCAAAAAAGCCCTTTCAGTGCCCAGCGCAGACAAGTCACATAAACAACCACACTAATTAATTCTTTTTCATTGCGCCTCACTCACGGTATAGGAGGCGAAAATGGAGTTAGCACTTAGGTCATAGGCCTTCGCCTGGAATCCCAAGGCTCAGCACAGCCCCCCCCCCACAATAGCGTAAGCCTAGGCCTAAGCCTAAATTTGAGTATCCCTCCCCCCCTACCCAACCTTCTTCTTCCCTAGCATAATAATGATACTAGTAATATTAATAATAACAACCCAGTCCTAAGAATGATGGTAAAATAAATAGTGACGTTTCATAAGTTTTGCAGTACTAACACATACTAACAAACTAGTTGTTGTAAATCCTAGGATCTCATTACTTTATGAAAGCATATGTTTTATGAGAAATATACATACATAAACCTAGCGCCAAAAGGAAGAGTGTTCACACTCAAACGATCATGATCTCCAACCAATCAATCATGATCGGAGGTCAAAAATCGGGGTTAAATCGATGAAATGGTTGGAGATAATGGTCCGGAGAGTGAGGATCCACGGCTTGGTCTATCCTAATAAATTGTGCACACATATGTACATAACTTTTACGCTATTGAAGGAGGTATTGAACAATTCGGTGGGAACCAACTCAGACTGGTCCTTTTGATCGCTCGCTGCCGCGCTGCGGCTCGTTTTGTATTCTGATTCTTGAATCAAATGCATTTTAATTAGTTGTGAATGATAGAAGTGAGGAATTAATGCGGACGCAAGGTGAAGGGTTGAAAAATAAACAGAAAATTAGTGACAGTCCGGGGAACATCTGATCCAACAGTGCCCTAGGCCCTGCCGAGCAAAGTCCTCCAAAGTGACTTCTCCATATCTGTCTCAAACAATCGAGTTTGACTTCTTCCTTCAGATATTATACAAAAGTTGTGGTAATATTCAAGAAGTGCGAAACTGTAGCAGTATTCCAAACAAAAAAAAAACAAAAATATCGTCGGGAACTTGTTCAAATGCAACGGAAACATAATGTTTGCAACATTATGTTTCTAAACTATCTAGAAATGTCCAAGAGCCCTTGATTGCCCATTTCTTTTTTCTTCCACTCCTGATTGCCCTCTTGTTCATGAATTAATCCACATTTGTGATTTCACCCATTAGCATTTTTGCCACGGCTTGCTCTTTCTGTTAAAGTTCAACAACACGCGTGTGCTTACTGACATTTCATTTGGAACATAAGCAGCAGTCGCCCAAGTTAAAGCTTATATTAGCATCTCGTGGGCACAAATACTCATACAGTGGACGTCAGTAATGCTGGCCCATCCGCGGTCCCGACAAGGACGCTGCGCAACCACGCCGCGTGCACCGGGATCGGTGTCGTCTGCCACCGGAATGCTATCCTAGACGCTTTTCCCTTCGATTCGGTCGAAAATCCTCAAAAAGGGTAGAATAGCTGCTAGAAATAACATAACGGCAGCAGAACACATCGGCAATGGTGCGCGCGGCACGGTTGCGCGGCGTCTTTCTCGAGGCCGCGGATGGGCCACCGCCATTGACGTCCACTGTATGTTCTGAGCAGTACCGTTTATTTTACGCGTATGTCCGGAAAAGGCATGCTCCGCAGGACAGGCGAAAACAGTGGCGAACGCTGGCCGGGGGAGGGGAGGGGGGGGGGAGGAGTTCGATTTGATTGGTTCACCACTTCGTTCCATCGAAACAGTCAAGAATTTGTATTGACAGATAGAATTACTTTTTTTGGTGCAGTCATGATAGGAAGAGTCCTTTTGGTCGTGCTATCCACTCTTCGGTGCTTCAATGGAAAGATGCCCCACATAATTCGGTTGCGTGTGAACGGGAGGCGGCCTTTACTTGTGACTGTCAACTGCTAGGAGACCCTAGTTGACCACCAGCTGTCAGCAAGAAAGCTACCTGTGCCTCGCAATGAGCGGAAAACTCGTCCACCAGAAAATGAATGCTGATATGACTTACGTGGTCACTAACCTGTCCTAGCCTCTAGCTGGTGTTTTCAGCTAAATAGGCGTAGAGCGATACTTTGGAACATAAATATCACCATGAAGTCACCATAATAAATAACTTCCTGGTGTTCTTTGTTCTCTAATATCATCAGGCAAGGATCAATGGTTACAGAAGGTTACAGAAGCACGTAGTACTAGTAGTGCTTCAGTGCTTGTCTAAAAGGTGAACCCTAAGGCTTGAGTTTGTCCTACAATTTATCCGAGGTAACCAGAGAACCGCATGACAAACAAGAAAAGTGCTTTGATCAATCCAGTGATACTTTAACCATTTTCCAGATGGGTTGATTTGCACCACAAAGCAAGGCCCACCTGTACCTAGGTCGAGTTGCTCGTCCACTTTAATTAGGGTCCGAGCGCACGCCTAATTGACAGTCACAAGTAAAGGTATACACCCCGTGTGAACAGCATCCAGATCTACTTCCTCGGGAAGTGCCCACTTGCGCACAAACGATCTCTCAATGTATCCATGTTCAGTCTTCTGCTCCTGTCTTCCTTCGATGGTTAGGCCGTCTATGTGCACTTTCAGTTCCTCAGGTTTGAACTGCGAAACATCAAGAGACACTGCGAACTTCTTGTCGTCGTTAACCACCTCCTGGGTCTGGGTAGCTACTTGAAGAGTGGAGTGGTCAGCATCCCTCCAATACGGCATGATTCCTCGTTCCATGCGATCTAATTCGTGCATCATGCGTCTCTGCATTCGGTTCAAATCGTGAAAACAATCATCCATGTCGTGCGAGTACATGCGCGTGGGTCACAGAGCCATGATGATAGATCCTTTCCTCAAACTTGGGTAAATAAAACCTAATCCTAAGAAAGAATTGGTAGTACATCGGGATTTTATTGCTTGCTCACATATGTATTAAATGTAAAGAAAATATCGTAGAATGTGTAGTCGGGCCGAAAATTGTGAAGTTTTACATAGGGACTATGAACTCAACTAAGTACAAAAATGCCAATGCTCAAAACATCACATGAGACGGAAATTAAGAGTTTCTAAAAAAGTCTTCGTTATAATGATTTTGAACAGCGCCCACACCTTCCTCACCACTCACTTGACCTCAGACGCAATGGAATTTTAAAGCAAGAAACCTGCCAGCTTTTCGAGGAAACATGATTTAAATGAGCTGCACTCCCTTTTGAATGGAATAGGGATAGTTTCAAGCACATACGTGCGGAAAAATTCAAGGGATTTTGATGTGCAGGCTCCTGGATATTTCCGGATCAGATGTCCCCCTCCCCTCCCGACCCAGACTGTCATTAAGTTTCTCTCACGAAAAAAAAAGCTGCGTAACCAGCTACGTTTTCATAGGCTTTAGTCGAGGGTCCAGATGCATAATTGAGATTAAGTTTTGACGTCCTTGTAAACGATAGGTGGATTTAAGGATGTTAACACGTTTAACCTGGGTAATCTCAATGAAGCGAGCGGCCTTGGAGGGTTAGGTTTGTGTCTGTTAGGGGACCAGAAGACGTCCGACCAAAACATGCTTACGTTGTCCCAGAGCCAGTTTCAGACTATTCTGCTTATAGGACGGGACTCCATCTTATTGGTAGGTTCATGGTCTACCAGAGGCTACATTTTCATCAACTGCTTACCCACAGCCATCAGAACATCTAAATAAACCAGCTTCGCTACAATTTTGTCATTCTAGAGGAAGTGCGGCCCTTACTCCAAAGCACGGTTTGGACGTGGATCACTAGAGCGGAATAGTACTCGTCTGAGTTCTTCGAGGCTGTGCATCTCTTCACAACGTCATAGACATAATTTGCATCTGGGAATTTAGTAAATATTAGTCGAGCAATTTCAGTGCGCGTTCTCCTCGCGTTCTTCTTCATTATTGTCGCTCGTCTACCGTACTCCATGCTTAGCTTGACAAGTTCGGCCGTTTTGAAGTTACGAATGTATTACTGACATTTTTAGCTAGCTTTAGCGGCAACTGGTGTCTAATTTTGGACCCAAATACAGCTTGAACGTCAAATACAATTCTGTTCGGACTTTAGTGGCACATCTGTATGAATGATATATTTGATGCCAGTAGTGAACTTTGTAACAATAGTATATAACTGTGAGCCCCCTTGGAGCTCATAGCTCCACAACATGCACACCAGGATGAGCGGATACGAGATTTTCCATGACCGTTGCGGATAACGGATATGCCAGAAACGACCGGATAAAGGATAACGGATGAGCTATCCAAATGCTACAGGACACTACCTTCTGCAATAATAAAGATGATAAAAGTGATATACGACATGAATATTATGGGGAAGAATTAGCACAAATTCTTCATCTTGTTAGTCATCAAAATTCACCATTCTGAGCTCGACGTTGAAAATGGCGCCGTTATGAAGAGATGTACAGTGGACGGCAATGGCGGTGGCCCATCTGCGGCCTCGAGAAGTACGCAGCGCGACCGTGCCGCGGGTGCCGAGATCGGCGTTGTCTGCTGCTGGGATGATATTTCTAGGCTCTTTTCTTCCCAATTTGGTCGAAAGTGCTTAAGATCAGGTAGAAAAGCCGCTAGAAATAGTATAACAGCACCAGAAAACTCGGTTACTGGGCGCGTGGCGCGGTTGCGCGACGTCTTTTACGAGTCCGCGGATGGGCCAACGCCCTTGACGTCCACTGTAATTATAGTAGCTAGAGTTTGCCATAAAAACAACAGTTTCCAGTTACATTTGGATATTTGTTAGTTTGATTGACATACCAGTTGCTTGGGATGATACATGTCCGTGTCTTTTTTAGTATAAAAGGGGGGGGGGGGGAGAACCGATGGGGTGCTTCTAAGGTTTTGTTTTGGGCTGGGCTGAGAGAGGTGGTGGGGGGGGGGGGAAGGCCGAAGTGGACCAAAGCTTCGATTCATATATCTTTTGTGGAGTTCTGATAGACCTTCTACTACTGATTGACTGTTATAATAGTGTTGAAACCCTACTTGTTCAATAGATTCAGAAATTGGTAGAAACAGAAGGGTTCAATGGATAGTCGGAATGAACCGTGCGAAGAAGAGGCACCGCTCATCAGGCTTCGACGTCAATAATTTCAACGTTGTTAGTGGCCATACACTGGCCAACATAGTTGATAATTTTACGAGTAAACGATGGTTTCGAGGTTATTGCCTCATTTTGTCGTACGACCCGGAAAACATATGCAAGAGCATTTCTTTTTTGCCAGATTCAAGTCTGTACCACCTTCTGCTGTCCTGCTACAAGATTCTAAATCACTGATGGTTAAAACGGGCTAGATCGACTGCTAATTCTCGGAATGGAGGCTCTCCTTTGTTGAGAATGTGCGAAATAAAGCCACTATTTTCGGCATTATCCGCACCGTTATCCGGCGCCAAAAGCCAGGATAACGGTGCGGATAACGGATAGACCAGAACCTACGGATAACGGCATACGGATAACCGGATACGGGTAATCCGCTCTCCTTGGTGCACACTGTTTAGTACACAGTCCTTCATAAAGAATCACAAAGAACAAAGGTTATGGGCGTTATCGTTCAGGCGACTTGAAGTCGCGCTAATCGGTACGATAAACTGTAAGCAATCATCTCTGTAATTGAGGCGGGAATCACTACAACCCCAGAAATTTAGCCAATATGAGAATATCCCACTGTTGACGGTCAGCAAGAGATTAGCTGTACATTCTGAAGATACTGGGGTGAAAATGGAGTGGGAGGGGGGGGGGGGGTGTTGGGGACACCTGTGAAATCTAAGCCTAGGCTAAGCCTAAGCCTAATCCCATGCTTAAGCATAGGATCAAGATAAGGCTTAACTTAGGCTTAGGCTAGTGCTTTGGCTTAGGCTTACAAGGTGAAGCCTATGACTTTTTATTGGGGGCCCCCTCCCCCCCCCCCCCTCAACTCCCTTTTCGCCGATATTGGTGATTTTCCATGGAAGACTGGTATAATAGGGTTCAGAATTGTACAATTCGGCAGTGTAGCCGTTTCCACAGATAATTAATACATTCGCGACCCTACGCTTTCGGCATGGTGTGCCACATGGGACACGGGAGGACCCTTAAAGGCAACAAGAGCCGAAATCCTCGACTCCGAGCTGAGGTGCGCGTGCTGAAGTACAGACTCAGCACATCATAAATGTGAAACGAACACAGACAATGATGGCTTACCTGCAGAGGAAATGGAAACGTCGTCGCGAACACGCCTGGCCGAGTTCGCGCCGGTACGAGTTCTCCTCGGCGACCGACCTAATATTTATCAACTAAAGTTTTCTTCAACAGCGCAGCACTTAAAAAATGAAGAAGGCGTTGGCATCTGAGAGTATGGTATTTTTTTTAGGATTGCTGTTGCTTTTTTATACAGGTTTAGCCTCACATTAGTAAGTTTTCGTTGAGGGCTGCGTATTGCCTTCGCAGTGAACCTTGAAAACAAAGGTTAAATGACGTAGACCTGTTCATGTCGAGGCTCCAGACAATATTAACTTCCGGAGATGCTTCTTCATCTTTGAATGAGAGCAGCCTCTAAAAGCCTTGATTCAGTTTTTTTTATCGTTTTGCGTTTCGTGTGGTAATTGCTTATCCGAATTAGGCGTTTCGTGGTCTTTACTCTTCACCGTGGTTTGTTCTATATCCTCGATGTTCAGATACTTTACGTTTTCTGAATGGACGCAAATTGGAACGAAAACGAGCCAAACGTGGTTGAAGAATTTGCAGAAGAATTCAAGGAATGCGTAGATTCAGGTTGATAAAATTGGTTCCACTTACAAATTTTAGGTTGTTGGGAAATGATTGAGACAGTGCACCTAAAATTCTTTCTTGCATCCCTCCTACGTGACCTATCTCCATGATATGTGAGTATGTGATGCCTTGCCCTCTGAGCATCTGAGCCATGGCTATGTAGGGACATGGCGCTTGTTATATAGGCGCAAAAATGGAGGAGCAACCATTCCGAGGAATTTCTTTGTGCGAGCTCATATGGAGCACCACTGGGATCAGGGGAGACTACAACATCATCATGGCATTCGCATCGGTGCTCGTCAGCCATGCAACCAGGAGCCGTCGGTTCCAACGCTTCTTTTCAGGCGATACGCCTCCCGAAAGCCATTTTCCTAATCGACGATCTCGTGAGCTGAAGAGCAGGATATACTGCACCAGAGTAACTAGTAATAAGCTGATGGGAAACAACAACATTTACAATAGTCAATTTAGGGCGAAGGCCATCACTGTCAGAGAAAAGAAACATCAACATGTCGAGGTGCACATTTTGCTTGACAAAATGCACCCTCAAATGGCTTTGTTGACTCGTCGATAGTAGAGGGAGCGAACAAGGACCACGGTGCCACACTTGTCAATTTTAGCCTACCTTGAGCTTTCCATTAACATCTTGTCTGGTAGCTCGACCACTCCTTGGCTGAGCAGCACTTCGTCAACTTTGACGATTTTTGATCACTGACTGATGACTTCTTCGACCTGTATTAACATGATTACTGATCCCGCAGTGCTGGAACTGTCGCCGATAGGTGGCTCCAGGTGACAGATGGTCATTACAGCATATCCTGAAATTTTCTAATAAAAGAGAAAATGTCTGAAGACTGAAAAAAATCCAGTGTCTCAATCATTTCTCGACAACGTAATACTTAGCCTGATATGCGATGCTGTGTTTTTGCTGAGGAATGGAGACTGGAAGGATGTATCAGGTTGTCGCGAATGTTTCCCACCACTCACTATCGTGTATTGCCATTTTTTTCGGGGTTGTTCCCGAACGTGCTATCCAAAACATATATAAAGATCAGTCAGTCGTCTACCTATGCGTAATTTGTCCCACCATTCCGTTGCGGTTATGACCGGAAAAATCGTCATTGACTACAAGCATGCTCTGCTGTCCCTGCGTTATGAGCTCGGGAAACACAGCAACGAAAGCGATGCTGCAAAGAACTTATGTCGTATGATAGATCTGTCCTCTACCTCTTAGTATACGGTGAAGATTTAGTTCCGCAAGTTAGAAGACGGCGGCTTGGACTTCACACAGACCACAATCCAGCCGGTAAGGTGAGGTTAATCACGAGTGCCTCATGGAGTTGATTGGAGAGAATCGACAGTGTGATACCCGCGAGCTGGTAGATCCACCATGAGGTCATGGCTATCACGTTACAATAGCATTTTATCTACATCTCTTCGAAGAGAAGAGGAAGTATGGCGCATGTATTCAATGATGGTCTGAGCCGCCAGCAGCTTCGAGTGCGTAGGGTGCGCGCTTGAACTTAGTCTTTGACAGACTTTTGCGCTCGCTCTCCCAACTTGGGTACCGTTGCGAGAATTGGGCTCCCTATGTAAATCACATGAGGAAAATTGGGTGGCTCGGATGACGGTGAACATAGATTTCACCGCCAAAAAGAGAACTACCTCATAAGAAGGCATTGGCTAATTAATGGTATTGCGAAAGAAATCTATTGAAAGCTGCTGGCAGCAAACCCCTCTGTTAGCGCAGGGGTTCTTGTCAACAACGGTGACGCATATGTAGCGTAATTGTCAGTTGTATTGAAAAAGAAAAATTAATTTGAAAAGGAAGGCTGAAAATGGTGGGAAACTTTTGCGACAACCTAATGAAATAATGCACATATTACCCCATTCCTCTCTTATCGGAGTGAGTTGAAGGAAGGCTACGTTTCCTGGTTCCTCACCATTATAGCACCTCATAATAAGCAGTTCTACGACACATCCTTAGGCCTATGGCGTACTTGTGAAAATGAGTGAAAATGATGATAACAACATATTACAATTTCTCACATCCTATCACACGGTTTGCGTTGAATAATGCGCTGGCATAGGAGAGTTGTACGAGAACTATTGCTAGTGAACGGTCGCGGCGACAGTGTCGCTGTGAACTATGTCATAGGGCTTAGACCTAAGAGACTTCCTGGCTTGTTATGAGTAGACTTTCTGGACTGAAATTACCCATGGTAAACGTGTTAACGTACCCAAGTTTACCCTTTACCTGTCACCCATCAACACTTTTACCCATACATGTCGTAATTGCAGCCATGAGTTTGAAATTATCCATCCTTGCAATGATGCATCTGGGATCTGGTCAGGCTGACTGAAAATCACTGGGAGGTTTAGGCATATTCGCGGGTTAGCATTTGTTTAGAACGAGGTAATGCAAAAAAACTGTTGATATCCAACTCCAAAAGCGTACACCCAAAATATATATTGTTAAGGAATTGGTACGTCACTAGGGGGGCGATACAACAAACACAAGAAACTAATGCAAGAACACACCGCACTGGACCGGGCTGTACATATAGAGTAAGTTTCCTTATTCTCTTAGGATTACTATTATTTATTTACGAGATTTAGGGAAAATGGGATTCAGATGTATGGCATTTTCTGCGGCTTCAATGGTGGCGTTGATGTGGCCAGATTCGTTATGAATAGAATGGTTTACGAAGTATTCAAGGATCGGCCCATCACCAAATCAATGTCTGTTCAAGAAGTGAGGACATTATCATTGTTCCTTATCTCTTTTTTACCATTAAGAGATGATGTCCTTCAGATTAATTAGTTGATGATGAGTTGTCTTCAGGGTCAGCTTTCCGTCTAGGAAAACGGGAGCGTGAAGCTGTTCATCATTCCATTGGTCACATTATTAGGTTGTAATATTCGTTCTTCATCTCTTCGCACCCTTCTGCCGAGTTTCCTCCCCAGCATATTCTTTCGTGAATATCTTGGAACATTGGCCATCTTCTCACCATTCCCATTACTCTGGCAATTGTGCAGTACCAATGTAGTTCGAACAGCGTAGTACGTCAAGTTCAAAGCCTATCGGATCCTCCTTCTTGCTGCAATTCTTCCTTCAGTTGCTGCTAAGAGGTGCGAAGCTTCAGCAGCAATTAAGGAGATGATGACAGCAAGTGGTGGGGTAGCCGTAGGCTCTGAATTGAGCGTATCATGCTGTTTGGGCTGCCTACATATTTGCTGCTGAGTTAATAGAGTGACGATAATATGTAGGACGGTTGTTACCCATATCTTTGGTGACAGATCATCGTGGTGCACCTTCGACATTGGGATTTTCCGCTCCTCACCTCCAGAGTCATTTTCGTTGAATCGTCTACAGCTTTTGATCAATGACATGAGTAATTTCCTCGAAAGTTTGCGACACGTTCATCTTCTTGGCAGACATAGGACGAAGTATCTCCATGGCAAATTTTTTAAAAGGTATTGCTCTGTGGTATGATCGTAGGGTTTGTCTGGATTTTCTCGTGATTAGACTTGACCTTTTCAGGCTCTGACAAGGTAGGCGTAGCCAAAATGTTCGCGAGTGGAAGAAATTTCATGGCAACTTCGTGTATAACTTATTATACATCCATGGGGCATATAGAATATGGCATCATGTCGAGGTGCATAGATTTCCGGACATGGAATTTTTCCCATGACGATTACATGAACTCTTTATGCGCATCTGTAGGTTGTTTGAAAACATCAAACCACAGAAGGACTGCTACTCTTTGGAGTCATTTTCCCAAGTCTTTCGGATGGTTGAACCGAATTCCAACAAGGTGAACTTTTCCAGTTATCTACAGGAGGCTATAGGGGGATTAACGCTGTGTTAGAATCTGACCTAATTTGTCAGGGTGATGGTGATTTCAAAAATGTAGTGAAGGAGCAGAAGACCAGTAAATACCAGTATTAGGTATCACTACCCAAGGAATCAGTTATGATCTATGCGTTTAGGTTAAAGATGCCTTACTGAAGAAGTTCCATACAGTGGATATGCGGTACCTTCAAACTGTTGATGATGATCTTACTGAGAGACTTGTTCTAATGGATGATCCTGTGGGGAATGCCGATCGAATCTCAGTTTTGAATGCGAAGGTTTGTTCATAGGGCTTGCTTTAGCTTTTCTGTACATAAGTGATTGTTGTTTATGGACTTTCTATTCTCGTACCTGGTTTAACTTATAACCTTCTATCCAGGTTCGAAAGGGTACGACTGTTTTCGTCGTGTTAAGGGTTGACCGTCATATTTATGTGCTGAACTGCGGAACATCCCTGTGAGTTCACCTGCCTCATTGCAGTAGTTGAATAAGTCTTTTCTGAAGTTCTGATTGAGTGACATTCAATAAATGAAGGAGTTATGCTTATTGCACCCCATAGATGGAGCGCGTTAGAAATCACCTTTTCATACGACAGTGGCTTTATTAAGGGGGTTTCATTTGCCTCTTGTGACGAGTACTAAAGCTTCTCATCTAGTATATAGTAAGCAGATTACCTCAGGTTAAGAAAGCATCGCTCTCCGAGAAGGAAGCGCGCATTAGTAGCCTTCTGAATACCCATAGATCTTTTATGCTATTGGTATACAACTTTAGATATAACTAGCGCTCTTTCGGGACACTAGAAAGTGTGGTGGGGCAGCCACTTGGGACATGTGCAGAAGCTTCGCACTTGCCAATTCTCCAGAAAATTGATAAACAAGCAGAACCAATCTTTAAATAGGCCCAAACATGAAGTCCTTCTCATGAGTTGAGTATGAGTATGAGAAGTCCGTTCTCCATCGTATGGCGTATTCGTGTGTATTCCTCACTACCGGGCCAATGCAGACGCGTTCTTCATCGGCGGAACTGTATCCTGCCGTTCCCCACACTTTCGTATCCGAGTGTTCTCCACACTACTGGGCCGCAGCGGGCTTTCTTCCATCGGTGGACCGTATTCTGGCGTCATCTTCACTATTAGGCCACAATGAACCCGTTCACCGTCGGTTGAACCGTATCCTGATATTCTCCACTTTACTGAGTCACAGCGGACCAATCCTATATTGGCGGGCCCATATCCTGGTGTTATCCACACCACTGGGCCACGGCGGGCCCTTCCTGAATCTGAGCGCCCGAATTCTGGCGCCTTCCTCACAGTTAGGGCAAGCCGGATCTGTTCTCCAAGGGCTGGCTCGCATCCCGGCATTCTCAACACTATCGGACAAAAGTGAACCCGTATCCTGATGTTCTCCACACCATTGGGCTACGACGGATCCTTCCTCCAACGGTGGACCAGCGTTCTCGCGATTTTCTCACTGTAGGGCCGTGGCCGACCCTTTCTCCATCTGCGGAGCCGTATCCTGGTGTTCTCCACACTATTGAGCAATGGCGGATCCTTACTCGTGGACTCGTATCCTGACGTTCCCCACACCACTGGGCCACCCAGTCTCGTTCTCTGTCGACGGACCTATATCCTGGCGTCCATCACACCGCTTGGCTACGGCGGACCCGTTCTCTGTCGGTGGGCCCGTATCGTGACGTCCCCTCACAGCAGGCCACGGCGGGCCCTTTCTGCATCGGTGGACCCGTAACAGCTAACAGTGCTGAAAAACCTCTCAGAAACTTCTAACTTTGGACAAGGATCTGACGCTTGAAGACTTTTTCGGAATGCGTAGGCTTCCATTGTCCTAACGTCCCTCTAGGGCTGCTAGAGACTGTTATAAGATAGCGGCCAAATTTTCTTCGAAATTAGTGCGGTCCTAATTGACAAATGATGGCAGATAAACTGCTTCAACTGCACATTCTGGATGTACAAAATTACAAAATTTTCTTGGAAGATCCGTAGCTCATCTAACTAGCTGCAGCAGCTTCCTCAACATCGAGGTTTTCACGAAGCCCAGAGAAACTTCGTATTTTGGGCAAAGGTAACATCGAAACTAGTAGGCCTGCGGCAACGGCACTTGCAGAACATAAAGCTCACAAAGAGTTGTCTCGAACTTGTTATTCCTCCTTGCTAACGTTTGCTCGGTTTGTTGCAATAGTGTGCGCTACCAGCAACTTCGTCAAAAATAGGGTCTTCTTGAATTATTGTGGAGTTTACCTGGATCAGCTCCCAGATGCTTGACTTTGGGAGTTTCTGCTTCAATTCACGATATATAATCGAATCTAAGCTTAAATCCAGTCCATCGCGCGTGTTTCAGCCACTACTAACACTATCCATTACACGGCATCAATCGATATATCGATTACTTGGACAGGACCAGTAAACCAAAAGTTTTCCTTGACATTAAGCAGGTATTATGAAAGACCTCTTTGGAACAAATCGAATGGTGACCAAATCGCTTTGACTGGTGCAGTTCTACGGAAGTTATGGCAAAGCGTCCGTGACTGAGCGGAGCGACCGTCGGTTTTCGCGATCCCGTGAGCAGTATTGTGTTTACGTAGCGCTTCCATGGCGGTGGTTCGGATCGGAAGGGCGTTCTTGCAATTTTCTTAGAACATTCCACTGCTTTTTATCATTTTATAATCCTTCCGAAAGAAATAAAACTAATACTAGAGTCTCCTTCTGCTATGCTAGTATTTAGTTTGCTGGAGTGTGTGAAAAATTCTTTGAAGAATCTCGGTCCTACTAGTTGGGATGTAGCTCACCAGAGTTAAGATGAAATAAAGCAAGTACAAACCAATTATATTTTTGATTTTGTGTCAATGATATGTATTCATCTTTTATACGTTTCTGAGCGGTCGCTTCCCACTTAGATAATATTTGCACTGTTTTGTGATTAATAGTGTTACAATTTACGTTTGAACGATGTTCCCATTCACTCCTTATTTAACCTTCTTATAATAACGGAGATTTTCTACAAAGTGAATCACCAAATGAGGAAAAGTTGGTTAATTTGGTCTTAGAACTTTTGTGGAAATCGAATTCGAGTATAACTATGTCTATATCGAACTATCTACATTAAGTCGTACATGCATAAATTTTACATTGACAGGGTGGGATGTAAATACGGTAACAAAACGTGTTTTGCTTTCAAAGGAGCATGTTCTGTCTCGAAGTCATGGTTATTTGGGAGGTGGCCTCCGGACGTTTTACCAAGACAGTGCTCAGGAGCTTAGGTTTCGTCTGGTTCAGAACTAGGGAAACAATAAATTTTAGGACCTGTTGGTTTTGTCGAGTAGCCAGTCAATTCCATAGAACTCATTCAAATGTTTTAGTAGTTTTTCACGATACTTGAGACATAGGGTTGCTCAAAACCACTTAGGAGTTGAAAATCACCTAAAACAATCTTCAGAAATAGGAAATAATTCTTTGCCCAACCACTTGCGGCCCCAGGCTCGCGACTTCTTTTGATGTCTCGAGGTCTTACTTACTAGCAGATGGAGGATTATTCTGGATGTTTCCGCGTATTACATTCATTAGGAGTTAGCGAACATAATTCATATGACAGTGTTCCGAATTGCTTTGGAAATCTTTTTTTTTGGTTGCTCTTTTCTTTGTTACCTTATTTTTGGCCCACCCTGTATTTTATTCATTTCCAACACTGCTGTCAGTGTTACTAAACTGTTCCTTCACTTTTTTCACTCAAATTTGGAGAATTTGAGCTTTAAAACTAGGTCAGCTTCTGTGTAAGGAAGGATATCATCATTTTTCAGAGGTTTGGCGGTCCGATCTGATCGTTCTATGGTGCGCTTGAATTTACGGGTTCACGACAACGACGATCCTGGTGAATATGAGCGCTTAGAAAAACTTAACATCGATCCACTAGTAAGCTCTTGATTACGTATTGCATCCTGTTTATTGAAGGTTTGAGTTGAATTTTTTTCTTGTAAAGACAGTCCACCGTCCCACACGTGCTCTCGGAGACTATTTTCGCCGAAATCTTTTCGAGGAGAAAGAGGAATTTGTGGGTGCGAAAGGTAATCCTGTGATATCGGAGCCCGACCTCTACCACTGGGAGGTTCGATTTCACTTTTCCCTCATAACGTTTCCCCATAGGCGGATTTTACTTTTTTTTTCAGATAGACGAAACATGGAAGTATTTGATATTGTTATCCGATGGTGTGTTGCAGAATCTGAAGGACTGTGGTGTCGAGGATATTACCGCGTAAATACACAATTTATTCTCGTCCTCGTTGCCCAATGCTCTAATTTGGTGAATTTAGTGAGGTGCAGGAAAGGCTACAAGTGGATATAAGCGTTCGGAGCACAGCGCAAGGTCTTGTGGATGCGTTTGGAAGGAAACACGACATCGCATATTGCAGAGTATGTTTCTTGGATAAGTAATTAATATCCTTTGTTCTGTTTGATTCGTGCTGCCATTTTGTTTCGGAAATTTGGAACTTATTAAAGTTCAGAGCTAACTGTTCAGGCTGCAAAAATTACTTTATGTATCCATTGCTGACACCTACCAAAAAAACTAGTAACATTTCAAAACAACGAAAAAATGAAGGGATTTCTCCATGAGCGGTCTTAGTTACTCTATGGTCATATAGGCGGAGGCAGGAGAATCATCACTTAACAGTAATAACCTTGGTATTATGATTCACCACGGATATATTGCCGGGATACAGCATTCAATTGTTCACTGGGCAGCTGTAATTCACTCATTTGTTCGATTTGGACAGAGGTGCAATGAAGAAAAACTAGTACATCTCGACGAGCCAGCTTATTCTAGAGACCAGTAGCAAGTAATCGTGGTAGCAGTAAAATGTATCGAATTCTCTCAGCGAAACTCTTGCTTGTGGTTCATAGAGAATTTAGAACTGCCTGAATCATGTGGGATTCTCGGTTGCATCGTAGGATTACTACTACGAAACGACTTTTCCTCAATTCAGTAACGCCTGTACACTCTTATCCCAAGGGGTAATAGACCAAGGGCAGGATGCATCATTTAGTTTCGCCATTGTGAACGTGTTGACACTCGCGTAACGATGGGTAAATTTGTGTGGTGTCAACACAATTAGCGTTTGTAATTTTAATGGTGCAGGCCCCAGAGTAACAGCGATTCCCTCTCAGCAATGTTGCTCCCCGGCCATTCTCTCACTCCTCTGCTTTTTCCATCTGTCCCTACTCTAAGATTTGTCTGCCGATCTATGAAGGCCTTCTTTAGATTACTGTCACCAGAAACAATCAAATAATAGGATATTAGAAACTATTAAGTGGTTTGATTTGATCCAAAGCGCCCATAGTTTTTGGCGGCCACAGATGCGTAACAATTTATCGCAACGTTATCATCAGTTAACTGTTATTATTGTTTTAGAACGACTTCGCTGACCATGTAAGCAACCGACGTGAAGAAATGACTGTCATATTCGTGCAACTTTGGGACGCGAATAAATTCGCCGACTCTGTGTCGTCGAGCTCATACACGGAAAATTCACTGGATGCATCACTTCCTCAAGTTGAAACTGGACCACTTGTTCCTTATGTAGACATCACCACGTTGACTCCTCGTATTCGAGCGGAACTCGATGAATTGCTGAGCTACTAGTCATGGATATTTCGTGGGCATATGCTGTAACTTCTCAACCTATTTCTTCAGTATTTTGAGGAGAATCGCATATATCATGATCCTTTGGTAGCTCGGATGTCGTAATCCGTTTTTGATAGCACGTTCATCGCGCGCTGAACAGCTGTCTACCTCACCTTTGTGTTTGGAATTTCGACAGATCCTGAACGTTTGCGAAATACCAATCCTGCTTGTGTATGCGAGTACTAATCAGTGGTAAGGGATAGGAAACTTGAGTTGTGGCCACAACGAGTTTTTCGAGCAAATCGGCTCGGTTCTCATCCCATCTGTTGTCCTTTTTGCTGGAATGTGTGGGACTCATCAGAAAACAGAACACTGTTAGACGTTTTATGAGGGCAGATGGAAAGATCTACCTGTGATCCTGTCGTTTTCCGACTTCAGTAAGAGGGTTCCTAGCATTGTGTGCCAATTCATCGCTGTAGTTTCCATTAACTGTAACAAGACGTCCTGCAGGCCTTATAGCAGAGTTTTGACCTTTAAAAATGATTAAAGAGAGGCTGTGTATCCAAGGAAATGCGCATAAATGGTGTGCTCATTTCCATGGATAGTAAACCTCCATCCTTCCTTACCATCGTATTAACTTCTTCATTGACTTCGAGGAAGTACTTTGTTTTTTGTTCGTTTTCCCCTTTGGAAACTGAATAAATCTTTTATTTTATGCAGAGATACACGAAGAAACAGGCTATCTCCAGCTGCGAATAAATAATATATGAATGCTCTGGAGAAGATCATTCACAGATGCATATTCGCATTTATCGCGTTCATTGGAGTGTTCCACTTCGAAACACGTTTTTGGACTTCCTTTTTGCAACGAAATTCTCGGGTTTCTAAATTATTCTTGTATCACTACATGGTGAGTTCCATCTACTTGTATGTCTACTGGTAGTCGCTCATATCTCACGATCTAGGGGAGAAACACACATGAAACCTGTACCGTTCGACTCAGAATATCTACAATCAATTTTGCTTTTTCTTCTTGTTAGACTCATTGTTTATCTACTACTGTGTTGGTGCAAAGGTTTTTTTTTTGGGTTTTCTTCTTCGACCTTTTTTTTGGACAACTTCACCGAACCACAACCTTGATAAGCGGTGTAGTATCCATGGTTAATAGAGACAGCTAATTCATGAGCACTTTCACGATTGTCAGTATACATTGGTACATTGGTATTCGAATTTTTTCTTCGAATATTTGAATAACCGAGTATTCCAATTTCCGAATAATTCGAGCATTTGAGTAATCGAATAATCCGACTCTCGGAAGTATTCGAATTTCGAGTAGGAGTTTTTTCGAATAATTCGAATAAATGAATGCCATTGCTTCACAGCAGCTTCAGCTATGCATTAACTCAGAGAAAATATTAGGTTGTAGGGAATGTTCCCGTGGTTTTCGAAAGTGTGCTTTTTTACTCCGCGCTCCCTTGCAGCGACCTATCTTTCGTATACGCATATAAGGAGGGTAAGTATGTGCAAGTTTATCATTATCATTCACTGTAAATTCCTGCACACCCCCTACCAGAAAGATGGATTTTTCAAAAAGAGTACATTTGCGTCCTTTTAGTATACGGCCTCAAGTCTAGTGAATCACCAATCGCATCCAGCCGCAGCATTGACACTGTATCTGGGAACGGTACAGTGGTCGAACGCACTGCATAAGATCCGTCCAGATGCTTTCGTATTCAACCTCAACGTTTCCACATGGTCGGGACGCGCATCTGGTCGTATGCGGCAGTTGGTGGGTTCAGATCCAAGACAAACTATGTATGAAAGGTCACAAGTCTTGGATGTTTACTTTACCACCATCGCCGATCACCCGCGTGAAGATGATTTGAACGCGATTTCCACCGACGTGTAGAGGTGGCTACAGAATTGCCCTCACACAGGCGCAAAAACAATTAGGTGAAATCCACCTTTCACTGGAGATTTTAAGCGGTGTCGGTACGTCAACATCAAGCGCAGCCCAATTGGGTTGATAAGAATGAACACAGTCCGATATGGACGAGTGTTTCAGAATTCTCAGCCAGCAGTCACAGTACATCAAACTCGCACGAGAAACACCACGAAACGAAAGGCTACCTTACCTGAACACAAAGGTGAAGTTATCCAAAGGCATATGGAACACGAAGTGCTATCGCAGGGAGAGCTCCGAGAATATTCTCATTAACGCTAGCTCCGCACACCCAGCAGCCATGAAGCGTGCTGTTATACGGAACACTTTCAAGACGGCAAGGAAAGTGTGCACTCGCGATGATGAGCGGTACGAATCGCTAAAGTTGGCCTCCCAAATAGCAAGCAGAAATGGGTACTCGGTATTACATCGTTCACATAAACATTCTGTAAACCGTAACCGCAATCAGAATGGAAACAGGTTTCCACTTTGCCTACCGTTCATTTCGGATGACGTTAGCGCGGCTATTCAGAAGTGCACCTTCCAAGCTGTTGTATTGGTAAACATACCTAATCACAACATCAGAAACCAGTTAGTTCGGGACAGGCTCTACGATAAACAATGTATATCAGAGCACTGCGTTGTATGCCCCCACGGAAGGGAAGGTGACTGTGCAAAAGTTGGTGTCATATACCAAATTAAATGCTTAGATTGCAACGCGCTATATATTGGGGAGACTAGCAGGGCGCTCTCTGTGCGCATTGAGGACCATTTGGCGAGTAAAAGGCGTGGAAGTCTAGTGTCGCCGCTTGGTAAGCACAGCAAGTGCACGGCGGGAATGATTTCGCCGTCAAATGTAAGGTCCTGGCACGCGAAGATGAGATCTCGGCTTGAAAAGCGCTTGAAGCCTTCTGGATCACTTGCTGTTTGGGAGGCCAACTCTAGCGATTCGTAGCTCTCATCATCGCGAGTGCACACTTTCCTTGTCGTCTTGAAAGTGTTCCGTATAACGGCACGCTTCATGGCTGCTGGGTGTGCGGAGCTAGCGTTAATGAGAACATTCTTGGAGCTCTCCTTGCGATAGCATGTCATGTTCCATATGCCTTTGGATAACTTCACCTTTGTGTTCAGGTGAAGTAGCCTTCCGTTTCGTGGTGTTTCTCGTGCGAGTTTGATGTACTGTGACTACTGGTTGAGAATTCTGAAACACTCTTCCATTTCGGACTGTGTTAATGTTATCATGCAGCAGTCATCGATGTAGCGACAGTACATCTGCGGCATACGAGCTAGTACTGGTTGCTCTATTCTACTCATAAAGCAGATTGCGAGAACTGGTGCTAGCCTTTGACCCATGGCGAGACCCCGTATTTGTGAAAAATAGTATAGTTAACACATTCGAAGAGGAGCTCCGAATATTCGAATATCGAATATTCGACTCTTCAGAAACCATTCGAACGAATGAATATTATTCGAACGTCCAGTGTCAGAAGTATTCGAATTCGAATATTCGAATATCAAGGGTTTCGAATATTCGAATATTCGAATATTCGAGAAGCATTTGCTAAAGAAATCTCTGCGAATATCGCCTGACATCAAAGAGATGTGACCAGCATAAACCGCGCTATAAGGTAAAATCACGCAAAACGTGGTTGGAGTTATGGTCTCTTTCATAAGTGTGGACATTTGCCGAGATATCAAAGGGGCAAAGAGAACGGAGAATTGGGTACGGGACGCACGGAAGTATTAGGTTGTCCCATGAATAATGGCCGTTTTGGAGGTGTGCATTCCAAGGTGCGTAACTCAGCTCAGACTTGAGATTTTCCCTTGAAATAAAAGCAATATGATCAGCATTTCCTGCTTATTTTAGCAGTACAGTGAATCTCATGTAGGGAAAAAAGCCCAAATCACAGGAGTCAACGAAGTGCGAAAGGTCAATTTTCAGTACACATTCATTCGCATGAATTTTCTAGCCGAAAATTGGATTCACCGCAAACTCGAAAAGATACTCTATTAGGCAAAGGTGTGGCCAACACGACATTACAAGGAGAGATCCAACGTCTCACTCAGTGTGATTTTTTCTTGTAGGATGTGAACATGTGTGGATTTGCACGCCCCGCCAGTGAACATGCACTTCTTCGGCTCACCAGAACTGAGGCATTTTCAACCGAATCTCGAAGCCAATCCCAAAATGGTAACAGGCAAGGCGTTTAGTAAATTCTGCTCGTGATCTGGTCCAGCTACTGTCGAACACCTCGAAGAGCATTTCATCTCCCAGAAAAGTTACCGTTTTCTGAGATGTCAAAGTTATTTGAATATATCCAGATCACCCTCAGCGATGCAAACAAGACAAAAGTCCATTTTAATAAGCAGTGTATACTCATCACTAAAAATGGCCCACTTTTCCTAAAAATTTCGCGACAGTGTTTATCAGAGGGATTAAGGTAAATGGTGTCGCAAGTTAAGCACTGACCAGCAATGCTTTTGTTCAAAATCCACTTTGCCCATTTTTTGCTGTGTTTGGTTGCCAAGAAGGCAAGTCGACCAGTGATTTAGTTGCGTCCAACCTGGCTGCTAACATTTTTACGGACTGTTTCAGAATTCTCGTTTCGCTTCCAGAACTATGCTTTCGTTCCTCATAAGTCACGTGACCATCACCTGGTCAAATTTGAGAACTCGTATCGTCCTGGAAGTGTATCTCTAGTCACAGCTTCTGCGCGCTTACAACGCGACTACCTGGCCAAATGCAAAGCTAACACCAAATCTGGCTTTTATCCTATTTGGGCGAAAAAATAGTCTAAAAATTGGGAAGAACACAAAAACCATGTTTTGCCTCATCGTACAATTTTGTCTGCAGAAACCAAAGAAAGGGAAACTGAGGAGTCCTTTATAGGATGCAGATAGAGCAGATCTTGCTCTTTATAATAGTCCAAAGTTTGTCTATCTAGCTCCTGAAATAGTGGATTTATGAACTTCCAAAGATCCATTACTAGGTTGCGGCCATTTATTGTGGGACAACCTAATAGTTGCGAAGAGAAGGTACAATGAGCAAATACTATAAAAGTAGCACGAGGAAAATTTAGACCAACCATACACACTACGATGTTCTGAAAGCATATTGTTCTCTTGGTGCCTTACTGCAGATCTGCAGATATTTCGTAATCGTGGTGATGATGCGTATAATCTGCTTTATTTTTTACACGAAAGTTGTGTTGCTAACGCTGTCCGGTTACATCCCTAGTACCGCTAAAAGATACACGCTAGTTTTTTTGCTTTGAATGGCGATCGAATATCGAATATGGGCTTCGAATATTCGAATATATTCGAATAGTGCGACCTGTCGAATATTCGAATTCGAATATGTTCGAATATTGGGGGATTCTCGAATATTCGACTATTCGAATATTCGAATATTCGAATTTTTCGAATATTTATTCGAATACGAATATTCGGTTAGAACTATAAAAAATAGGATCCCGACCATTTAAAGATGTTACACTTTAAACGCGCATTACTGAGTCCAAAGGTGTTGATGGTACAGTGACTATCCAGCATCTCTGACAACGCCTGAAGAGCTTCATCATTTTGAACATTAGTGTACAGCGGTGTAACGTCAAATGACTCGATAACACTATTCTGTCCAAATTTTGCTTTTCGCAGTTAATCGATGAACGCAGGTGTTGGAGAGATGACCTGGAACCTTTGTTATCAGTTGACTCACGATCTTATTGAGAAACCATAGAATTCTGTCGGATGGGCCACCAACACAGTTAACTATTGGTCGTATTTTGAAGGTTTCCGCCGACATCGAACCCATTTCGTGCAAGGGAATCTTGTGTGTCTTAACAAGGCTGTAGAAATTCGGGCAGCTTGGATTTTCTAGTTTTAGTCTACATACGAATCTATCATCGAGACCTGCATACTTTCCTACTTTCGTCCAAACTTTGCTCAACCTTCTGCACTGAGCTTGGAACCCTTTTCCAACCGCTGGCCTGTACGTTGTAATGTCTGCTAGATGCGCTGCTGTTATTCTGCTTTCCAAGTCTTGCTGCATAACTACAATCTCCCCACCCTTATCGCTGACAGAAAGGCGAATGGAACTATTTGATATCAGTTCACACACTTCTCTGAAACCTTGCCATTGATCCCATGACAAGTTGGTGTAATGACATGTTTTGAACTTCTTCAAGATTTCCAAAACACCAGAAGCGAGAATGGGGAACTTGATGTCAGCCTCTCTAATCGGTGCGGGATCCTCATAAGCGAAGCGCACGGCGGGAATGATTTCGCTGTCAAATATAAGATTCTGGCACGCGAAGATGGAGATCTGGGCTAGAAAAGCGCTTGAAGCCTTCTGGATTACTGTAAAGGAACCAGAAATGAATAGCAAGAATGAGTGCTTATCAATAACAAGTGAGTTTCTGTCCTACATATCGTTATGTGAGCTGTAGACCGTACACAACATTGAATGTGGACAGTGGAGTGTCTCTCACTCGTCCGCAACGACGGTCACAACTGGTGCGGACTTTTCCGCAGAAACGGTGGATATAGGGTGGGTCTTTCGTCCTGAGAGTTTTCGAGGTAGTAAGCTGGGGGGGGGGGGGGGGGAGGAAGGGGAAGTTGAAACTAGCAGAGTGGAAGGAGACGTTTGGCGGTCTAGAATACAGATAAAAACTGTGAGCCACTTTTAGGTCTCCGAAGACGACGGTCACGTCGAAACGTCAGGCGAAACAATGAATAAATATATCCACTAACAACCTGGTCAGGTTCAACACAGTATAGAGTTTGTATGCATGCAGTAATAATCAGATGGTTGGACGCTACTACTTCATTCATTTCAGAAATTTTCACGTGTTTTGCACAACAGCTCACACTATTAATGAAGGTGTGCATACTTGATGGCAGGAAGAAAAGTTGTTTTTGGTATGGTTCCCTCGTTTTTTGAGACCAATCGCGAATATCGGATAGTTTCGTAGTTTGTGGATGGAATGTCAGAAGAAGAAGAAGGCAATTTGAACGCCAATTTTGAACGGGTGCTGGTAGTGCGTGAAGAAGATGACGAGCCTGCAGTAACCCTACAGTACTGCACTACGGTGCAAAATGAATGTCGAATTCGTGTTAAGCGTGTTTAACCTTACCCGCCGAAGTTTCACTAAATTTCCCTATAGAAACCATAGAACAACACTACAGTAGTCTCACAGTACACCTCTGCGGTGCAAGATGGATGGCGTATTCGTGTTCAGCACGTCAGGTAACCGTAAAGTACAAATTTGGAGTAACTGCTGTGAGAAAATGCATCAACAGTATCTACAGTATGCATACATTAATTCTACAGCCGGTGGGTCTGAAAACCGCTCCTAGTACGTTCAGATTCTTTTCGTGCCGCGCTGCTTGTCGACAGTGCATTAAAAGATTAAAAGATTCCACTTACATTAGAACATTCGCGTACCTCCACGTAAATTGTGGTGTGAGGTGTTGCTCCCGAAAATTGGGGTGAGGCACGGCTCTGCGACTGGCTAGATGAACAGAATGAAGAATCGGAGAGCCCAACAGCATCGCCTCTTCCATGTATAACGCCTCACCCCTTACAACTTGGCATGAACTTCTCGATTTGTGATTTTTTTAAAATTCAAGCATTAAGCCGAAAGAGAAGGTAGCACGGGCTTAAAACTTGAGACGATACTGAGCAGCCTCTGTTATGCAGTTTGAAACGAATCAGGTCCCAGGTCCGTTTCCTCCATGGATCGTACTGTTCAATCTCTTCATTGAGCAATCAATGAAAACCCCTACACAATTGAGCGCTAGACCCTTTGTTTACGCCAAACGTGTCTGCCTGTATTTTGATCATTCGCGTGAGCCACTGGAAAAGTCTCTGTGCCACGGAATGCATCTTTTTTGACACTATCAAAAGATTTTTGAATTCAGACGTGTAAGTTAATGAAAAGAAGAGGGGAAAGTTTTGAGGAAGTATACTATGAAGACTTTATTCAGAAGATAATTCGAAAGCAGTGTGTGCGGTAGTACATCCACCGGTCCTTGCGCCAAAGAATGCGAACGCGACGTTTTCGGCATTAGCGTGGGATTCTCGAAGTCAAACGTGTATATTCATGTGATGAAAACAAAGAAGTATTGAAGAAGACCCGTCTCATCTAGACTGCAAGCGAGCATAATTCAACGAAGAAGAATCTCACAATCTCCTATTTTCCCGCAATGCCTCTGCGTGTCTTTTTCGATGGCAGTCATTGAGTGACTCAGATCCGACTGCCATCGAAAAAGAGACGGAGAGGCAATGCGGGAGTATGGTTGTCATTTGTGTTGCCAAACTATGTACAGTGTGCGAAGGGTAAACCGAGTGGTCAGCTTCACTCGGTTGTTGGAGGAGGGGGATGCAAAGCCCTATCCAGATGGTGCGTTCATTTGGAAGGGAACCGCGCAAATGATTAGAACATGGGTGCGCTCCATTCATTTGCTGGAGGATTCACGGCAAATCATCTCATCAAGGCCATTAGTGTACGGTGGACGTCAATGGCGGTGGCCCATCCGCGGCCTCGAGAAGGACGCCGCGCAACAGCGCCGCGCGCACCGTTACCGAGGTTTTCCGCTGCTGTAGTGCTATATCTAGCAGCTTTTCCACCCGATTTTAATGATTTTCGACCAAATCGGAGAGAAAGCGCCCGGAAATAGCATTCCGGCGGCAGAGAACACCGATCCCGGCGCGCGCGGCGCGGTCGCGGTGCGTCCTTCTCGAGGCCGCTGATGGGCCACCGCCGTTGACGCTTATCATAACCAGTACAGTACGTACGAATATTTTTTAGCGCCCGGTAGATCCGCTATTGCGATGTAGGTGTGAAGACCCCAAAAATTTCGACCTCCACTCATCATTGTTAAGATGATTTCGAACTCCACTCATCATTGTTAAGATGAAACTGCGAAGAAACTTTAGCCCAAAGCTTGCGCAAGATACTACTGAAGCCACAAGTAACTAAAACTTCTCTTGTGTGCATGCTTGCGTGCCCCACCCATGAAAGCAGTGAACCAGCCCTGCTCCTTTATTTCAAGAATTCTTTATTACTGTTTTATACCAGCAACAAACTGCTCCAAACCATGAAAGCCTGTACAATAAGATATTGATTGCCGAGAGAACTGTAAATATTGCCCATTGCAAATTGTGCATACCCATGAACACATGAGGAATATCCAAACCGGGCGACAGAATTGACAAACTCAAACCCCATAGGTGAGAACAGAGCCCTCATTCGTTCAACTCACATAGTTTCACTGCTATCAGCGTATTCTCAACAGTACGTTAGCGACTCTGATGAAGAGCAATTCGCAGCAGAACCTACATACCTATTTGCCAGAATGATCTCAGATCGGTACTCAACCATGCAATGCTGGAAGAATCACGAGTGGAAGATACGAACTTGAAACATCGTGAATCCCAGCGCGATAGCACCAAATCCTATTTGAGCCTCTTGCGGCACAACCGAACAAGTTCGGTCGAGGTCAGTTTCTGAACTCCAAGGGACAATCAGGGTTTGTACCTAAAGTGAGCGTGCTAAAATCTAAAACGTGTGCTGGAAATTCTTGAACAAATTAGCAGATGCAAAGGTATGGTACCAAGTCGGAGTGCCCACAATGCGATAAAGACAAGAGTAGCAGAATAAAAGAGCACTGATGGGGGACAGAAAGTTGTTCAATTGTTCCAGCAACCTATTTCAAACTCTTCCACAACACTGTGTCCGAAAAACCGGCGTTCGTGAGTGAATGGGTCTAGCAATGAACGTTATCAGCCTTGGCATTTGCCAAGGAGTCGAATTAAATATGTAGAAATAGTCTCTAGTTGATGTAGCCTTACAAAAAAACGAGAAGATACTATTAAATTCGCTGCCCATCAGTAGCTTCCTGCAACCTAAAGGCATTCGTTGGAATTGCAAGTGCAAAAACTCAACTAGTCCAACATACCTAGCGCAAACAGCGAGGTTCCACCAATACACGCTCTTAGCGTCATGATTAACGTTATCCAGTATCCATAGTGGAACACACCAAACTTAGTCGATCGACGAAACTCCTGGAAATAACTTTGCTGCCTGAGCGCTGCGAGAACCGAAGACGTCGCAATAAAGCCTTAGCATGGCTTCAGATAGTAATCTTCGTTGACGAAAACACTTTTGTTGTCTATGCCTTCATTTCGGAATACGGTTAGCTAAAAAAGTCGCAGAAGTAAGAGTATCACATTTTATTTATTTCCTTTGATTTAATGCTACGAGTTTCGCCAAGATCAGCCATTAAACCAAATGGCTGATGTGTTCGATTCAGAAAAAAGAGTGCTAACAACGAACCGTGGTCACCCCGTCATCCCGTGCTGTGAATCCTGTGCATAGCCTATCCATTGGATGTCGGGTTCCGCTCCGGCAGTTGCTGCCGCGTGATTGCGCCCCCCCCCCCTAAGAAGAAGTGCGCGGCGGCAAAGGCGCGCTAGGCCACGTTTTTTGAATGTGGTTTTTTGCATTCGTTGGGTATAGATTAGTCAAGGGTGCATACCTTTCAAATCCACTGTTCTTCGCATATACCTATTTAATTTTATCGAAAACGTGTACTGTCTGTTTCAAAAATCGGAGCAATTCAATGTGTTCAATGTGTTTCGTTTCATTAAACAGCGCGCATTTTATGACACGCCAAATCATGGAAATTGGCGCTATCAATCGACGATCGATAGCAAGAAGTGCGCCAAAATATGTTTCGCCTATAACAACGTGACGAGACTTACCTCATCTTGACGGACGGCCAAGTGGCAAGATTCATGGAAAAGACAGTAGTCTTCTGCAACAGGCTACCGTTACCTAGCCCTTTAGAATGGCTCCACTCGATCTGGCACTCCACTTATACCACACTGATTTTTTTCTCATGTACGGGTTTTGGCTACTCCCACCTCCGCCACCCGGAGAAAATGCTAAGCCTCGACCTCCTCTTCGTCGTTGCTGGATGTTGGAGCGTAAGCTACGAAGATTGTCACAGCCGGCACTGATCCACATCTTCTCAATTGCAAACGTCCGATTCCGGTTGTTAGTTGTTCGAACAAATCGATGTTCATGACCAAGTTCGTGGTGACGAGGACACCGTCTCCAGCAACTCCTCTGCTGTCGTAGTTTCCAAGGAAAAGTTCTTCTCCAGTGTCGAAGGTGGCGTTCACTGGCCGTTGTCTGCTCGTCTCGGTCCTTCCGATGAAGTCGTACCTGATCTTTCTGGCCTGTATCATCGGATCCTCGATGGGAGCCTCCGATGTAAGTGTGCATGCGTTGAAGGTGCAGACCGTCATCATAGTCCTTCTAGTTTTAGGCAGCCTAGATAACCCCTCCGACCTCGTCCTTACTGCCGCTGCCGTAACATTGACTCTTCCGAGATTATGGAAACACTCTCTATAATTGTTGTGTGTAGCTTGACGGAAATGTAACCCACAGGAAATTGCTTGCCGGGCTCTATTCTCCCGCGGGAGGCTGAGGTGTGACTTCACCGGGAATTCAGCCGGGCTTCTCGAGAGTGGACGATGGAGCTTATTTGTTGGAGGCGGCTTCAAACCGCCTCCCTTGTACCTCCCAGTCACCTGAATGCAGGGCTTTTGGTCGGATAAATGTGCAGGATACAATCTGCAGACACGCAAGCACACTCACGCACGCATGCATGAATATACCCACGTGCTGGCAGAAGGTATGGATTGTTCGACATTGCAGAGGCTGTTAGTTCATCCCCTGAACCCGCGTCTCAAGGCACGCACTAGGTCGCGTTTGGTCCTATCCGAGACCTGGAGACGCGCCACGTGGCCTCGCGACTAACCGACTGGGATCCCTCGCATGAAGGAAATCCCGGGTTTGAATTCAAACAAATTAGCAAAAAACACCTACATATGTATCAATAAATATTGCAACAACAAAACGCCTTCGAGAAGCAACTTTTTGAATGACGCAAGCGGTTTCCCACCTGCATGGCCGCCCCTAACCCGTTTTCTGTGCGGGACCCTTCGGCTGAGTGAGATTGACGCTGTCTCTCAACATTTCATGTGGCCCATGAACCCCACATAGAGAACGAGGCTGCTACCGCCTCATTTGGGCAGAAGCGCAGTAATGGGCCAAACCATAGGATCTGGAGGTTATTAACTTGAGTATCTCGCGTACTTTCCTTGAAGCCCTTCAAGGAAAGATATAATGCTCTTCGTGTTTCTCTAGCTGACAGAATTCATTGGATGACTCTGGCACACGAGAGGGACAAATGGAAGGATTGCTGGCGCCCACTCGGTACATCCAAAGATCAACGGGAGTCGAAGTGATCAAGGCGATCTCGCGTACTGAGGTTTCAAGACAAGAATACCTTGAACTATTAATTTGTGTATTTTTCGCAGTTTCTACACGGTAAGAATCGTCGAAAATCGTGTTAGTTTTAGTCCGACATGATTGTTTATTAGTGCTTAACAAAAAAAAACGAAATTCAATTCAAAAGACAAAACACTTAAAATTTCCATCCGTTTACCTCGTATACTCGGACGGAATAGGTGAAGGAAAAAGGGAAAAAGAATCGTGCCTCTCCCAGCTCATCAGTAAAGAAGAAGGCATTCATTTAAAACTTACTTATACCATTTACTCTTTGGAAATGACGGCTCCCCTCCCCCCCTCAGTTCTTGCCCGGTCCACGACCCATTTCACTTTCACCTGCAGTGATATCTGACCTCGATATCTGCATGTAGCTCAACTGATGACTGACTATTTCGGTTGTGCCCATTCACAACCATCGATGAACTAATGTCACCTGCAGTGAAATCTTGCATCGTATCGGTAGAGGATTTCTCATATCTGCTGCATACCTGTAAATTATAGCGGAGGCTAGCTTTGGGCTGGAAGAAGACTGGAGATTCGGCTTCCTACTGCCGTCCCTGCAATCATCCCTTCAGCTCGGCTTGTAGGCCTTATAATATGTCCGAGTATACATAATTGTGTTTATCTCATAAACTATGATACTCACGATCGAGTGACTGTTTCGGAACATTTGGAAAACCAACAATTTCTTCGCTTAGTTCAGGCGTTTAATCGGATATGTAGCATGCCGTGTCGACCATATCGAGTATTGAAGGAGGCGGTTTCTGCTCAAGAATCAGTACAGTATATCTTCATGTCGAGATTTATGGAAGGTGGAGGTTTGTAAACGTCAACATCATTTTGAGGTACTGTCTACAATAGTTTTACAAAATTATAGGAACACTTCAATGTTTCATCTGTTATCGTCACATACGGACCGTGCGTAGAAGACAATATTATGCTGGAGACCGCAATTTCCAGTTCTTCGCACCAAACTTAGGTTGCCACTAGAGTTCGGAAACAGTGGTAGCGGGAGCAGTGCTCCATAGCATTAGGCACTGTATGAGGCCTGGAGTGATCGGCGATCAGGGGGAAGAGAAACAACAATGCCACATCCGCCTGCAAATGAGAAGGACCTTTGAAACTATGTGATGGAACATCTATGATTGCCAGGTTCAGCAAGTTCTTGGTGCTAACTAAATATGGTACGTCTTTCTAACAACATGTGATACAATACACTGTTGCTAACAATTCTTGGATTACTGTCAAGTGGCGCTTTAAACCGCTCGAAAGTCAGCTCAACCAGAAGTTGCCATGAAATGAAAACAATAATGTCTGTGAATTAGAAAATCCACGGAACCCTTGCATTAATCTTGATTCCAACATGGAGAGTCGCTTAGGATATCTGCGCTCCTTTTATCGAGTTGTTACTGTTTTTTAGTCGTTTATTCACTTTCTTTTCCTGGTGCCTGTGAAATGCTGGCGGTGATTGTTCTTTATTCACAGTTCAACAAAGACCTCTGCACGACGCGTTTTGGCCACCTTCAAATGCGGCGTATGCGACTTGACCATTATCGTTAATATACATAAAAGTACTGCAATTGCCTACATCTCCCCAAGCATGCATCATTCCAATTAAAAAAAAGAATTAAAGGTTGTTTGTATATCATGACGTCAACTGCGATCATTCTCGTCCAAAACTGAAGCAAACAGCGGGGTGACTCGTCTGCGGGTGACCGATTCTGCCGCAATTCAGTCTCGATCTTCTTATTCCTAGCGTTTGTCCCACGTAGTCGCGGGTCCGCTGTTCTGCATCTTCTCTTCCTGTTTTCCGATTACTCGCGTTCCTTGTTTTTTGATATCGTCGCGGGTTTGGATGTCTTGACTATTTAGGCGACGCTGGAGATGGGAAAAAAGGTGGTATTCCGAGGAAGCAAGGTGTGGGGAATATGGTGGGTGTAGTGAAATGGTCTAGCCGAACTTCTTCAGTTCGGCCTTGGTCGTTCCTGCAATGGGCAACCGAGCGTTGTCGCGCTGATAGTAGACTCCGTGCTGCTACGGGCGTGCATTTTCGAGATTTGTCTTTAAATGCTTCAGCTGCTCAGCGTAGAAGTCTGCGGTCACCGCAGTATCCTCGGCAAGCAGCTGTCAGTATTCGACGCCATGTAAGCTACATGAAATGCATCACATCATCCTTCTGGCGTGTCCGTCGAGTTTAAAGACGTCTTGTGCGTCCGCAACTTTGTCAACCCATCGGGCACCTAGGTGAATTTTAGAGTAGAGAATCAACATTCATCTCCGGTGACTAGGTGCTCAAGTCACGTGTGGCTGCGCTTGAGCGCAGATGGATAAAGAAAGAGTACGGCGTTGCAGTGGCGGGGTGGCGACGGCTTGCAATTGCGGGGCACGGTGGCAGAGAAGGAACTAGTTCGGTTAGCTTGTATTATGAAGAGTATTTCGTGCACTGTCGAACGATTGCTCACTCATCCGTTTTCGTTAGCTCTTTGTTGAGTTACCATTTCTACAAGTCTGCACTACGTGTCCAAGAACTTTCGACTCAACCTAATATATCATTTATTTATTTAGTACATAGCATTACCTTGTGAACTGAACACAGGAACACAGGAATGAAGTCAACAATAGCAATAAGACAACTCTAATTTGACAGCCAACAATAATAATATTACTACGGACTCTAGAGATAATTATCTTAGCGGAACTCCCTCGCGTGTTCGATGTCCTCATTGCAGGGAATCTAATCGATCTACGCCACTCAAGACAATCAATGATTTCGCAGAACATGAGCAGATCAAATAACTGTGTTGTGAAAGCGAGGTAGCATGGTCCAGGGATCATATTGCGAACATTGCTGCAGGGAATTCCTTGATGAAGGAAGCCTATGACCCGAATCATGAGATTGGGGTTGATAAGAGCAGAGAACGAGTCCGTTTCAAAAGTTGCTTGAATGAGAGAACGAAGCGTCTGTTCCGAGGAGCACAGTTCTTCTAAATCTAGGGCGATTAATGGAGCTTTGCAACCATTTTGTAGCATTTTTGACCTAGTTTTCAGTTAACATTCACTTACTAGCTGTTGTCTCGTTTTTAAAAACGAAAATTCTGGAAATCGAATTTGGTAGAATTTGGTCGTTATTGAGAGCATGGACGGACTATTCGTTGTTTTTCCTTACCATATTTCTAGTAATCCGCTTTCATGGGAAACCCCGAATACCGCTGAGAACAGAACGTTTTGCCCTTTCGATATCGTATAAGCGAAAAGGCCCTGCTCGAAGATTTGGTGGATTTTGGAACAAGAACTGTAACAACAACCAGCTTTTTTTTCAAAAGTCTGTTTTGATGCCAACCGTCACAAAGCAAAATCCTCCTGGAAGATAGGGTTGCACTCAAAGATTTTCTGAACCTTTCTCTACTTAGCAAAAAAAGAGCTTAAAGAACCATGTGCTTTCGGAGGAGAAATAAATGATCAAACATTGTCCAATAAGTTATGCCCTACTGTATAATTTGAAGTCATCTGCAAAAGCGCAGCACTCCACTAGTTATGGTCCCACGAGGAGAGGTAAATCCTGGGTATAGATATCAAAAAGCAAGTAGGACAGAACTTCCCCCCCCCCCCCCTCCCCGCGGTATACCAAGAGGAGGAAACCGAGGAATTGAAAATGCTGACCCCGCGCGCTCTGAATATGTTCGATTTGAGAGAAATGAGCTCATCCACGCGCAAATCCTTGGATGAATGCCGACCATGCTGAGCTTAGCTAGTAGCTTTGTATGACATAGTCTATCAAAATCTTTTGCAAAATCGAGGAACACCATGTCAACACGCCTACCACTGTCAAGGTTCGTAGCACAGAGATTCATGGCATGCAGCATGGCAGTTACACTGGCGCTATAGTCCTCGAGGACTGTAGCACCTTGTGTCGCCGTAGGCGGCGACTGTGAGGCCGATACACATCGATTGTGGGCAGAACGGCGGCGGCGGCCGCCGTCGCCGGCGACTGGCAATCGCCAACATCGGCGGCCGCCAATGTTGGCGACTGCGGCGCCGGTGCGTATTGATTGTGAGGGATCGTCAACATTCGCGGCCGCCGTCGCCGGCGACGGCGACGCAAGGTGCTATACTCCTCGAGGAGTATTGCGGCTACCTTACAGTGGATTTCCCCTCCTGAAATCCATGCTGACTTGCTGAGATGGTGCTATGCGTGTCCAAATAAGTTAGGATTCTCCTATGCTCATACCAAGACGGTAGTTCTGAGAAGATAGAGCAGGGTCAAGCGTGATCATGATAAAAAGTCGCCCCCCCCCCCATACGACCCCCGCCGCCCCTCCCTTTACCCGCCAGGAATACCACCCCTTCCGCTTTCGCAGAGTAGTTATGGAAAGAAATTTCCCCAAAAACAAGAAAAAACAGACAGGATAAGAATTCTCAAGAACAGGTAAGTGATTATACAGCCATGTATTGTGGGATCTATTACGAACTGGATCGCGCTAGAACCCAGGTGTGGTCTATGGATGGGCAGAACATAATGAAAGGATAGAAATATGTAGGAGGACTTCAACGAGTGTTTGAACTTCAAATCCAAACGTTATAACAGCAGTAGGAGTGGACAACGAGTACACCGCCAAGGGTTCGATTCCCTCCCTATCCAGAATCTTTGCAAAAAATTGCACGCGGCTGGTGAATATCATTCTGAAAGTGTGAGTTCAGACTTGCTGAATATCCACCCACCATACGACCCTCCGTTGGAGCTCAAATTGAATAAATGTATGTACATTAAATATATATAATATAATATATGTATATTAAAGAGGACTAGAGATGACATGCACGACACTTTTAATGGAGCAAAGGGGAATATTATCTGTTGTAGAGTGAGAAAAATGCCACTTGGACAAAGTGTAAATCTCGTCCCTCGAAAACCCGTCTGAATCTTCCATTACTGGGGAATGTCGTTGAACATACGGTACACCCAAACACCGTTGCGAATGAAATGAGTATACAAAAACACCGGGAAGGACTCCATCAACTTCCCTGCGCACAACCTTCCCATCAGCGTGATCATTTCAGACGTGAAGTCACGTCTGAGAAAGTTATGTCATTTACTGATGCATCGATTTAATGTAAGCTCAACAGTAACATGATCACTCTATCACTGCCGATATAGTCCTCGAGGACTATAGCACCTTGCGTCGCCGTCGCCGGCGACTGTGAGGCCGACGCGTATCGATTGTGGGCGGATCGGCGGCGGCCGCCGAAGTTGGTCCCTACTCTCCTCCCTACTCTCCTTATAAGCTTCGGGGAGGTTTTTATTCGTTCTTAATTATTTTGTGTTTAGGGTGAGGAGCGAAACAGCTGCTTTCTTCAGGTGAGGATTTCGTTACTTGTTTTTTATTGTTTGGAGGAAGGAACAATTGAATGATTTCGACAAGATTAGGTTGTATGAAAAGGAGATGAACAGGTAAGTATTTGTTTAGCATTTACAACGCGTGAACAGGCTTTTGTAAGTTATTTTCTTCGTTCATCTATCAATTTCTTTCCCATTCTTTTCTTTTCTGTTTTGTTTCTTTTTGCAGTTGGAATTTGTCAAATATGTTTCTCACTTGCGTTGCTTTACAGCCCTCCCTACCCTACTGAAGAGCCTCGGGGAGGGTTTTTTTTTAATTCACAGCTGTTCTGTGTCTAGCGTTAGGGGGCGAAACACATCTTTCCATTAAAGGAGTGATTTCACTTTTGGATTTTGGTGGTCTAGAGAGATGGTCCAGCCGAAGAACGAGTGTTCGTCGATATATAGGTAGGTGAACAGCTTACGTATTGCGAAAGCGCGTGCACTGCTGAGCGCGTTGTGAAATCCAAGCGCATCCATCATCTCATCATGGATATTTCTGCTCTTTCTAGTATTCTACCTGCTTTGGAGGCCCTAGATGACGTAGTTGAAGTTCTAGAAGCAGTGCCCTCTACCACCCGAACATATGTCCGTCCACAACATATGCCATTCGTCTGCACGCGTTTTCGTATATTCGATCAGTACCTTGCATCCAACGATCCCGAACGATTCTGCGAGTACACAAGACTGATTCCATGGGAATTTGAAGACTTGTACGAGAGCATAGCGCCTGAATTACATTACATGGGAACGCATGCAGCACCAATTTCGGGAAGGCACCGGTTATTCATTTATTTGAGGTAAAAATTTTCAGGAAATTTATTGAGACTTTGCTGGTAAATCTTTCATGTTGCTAAGTAGTTATTTTCAGACATGTAGGGTTCGGATCGAGTTCCGTAGCTTTAGCACAAGAAGTGTGCTGTGGTAGAAAGACGGTGTCGGACATTGTGGAGGAAGTGGCACTGGCTATCATTAAGGGTGAGTAGAGATTGTAATCATTTCGTGTTTTATATCATATTTATTTCAGTTCTCTCTTCTGATGCGTTCCCAACTCCTACCAGGGAAATGTTCGAGGAATGCGCATCGAAAACGCGCGCTCGATACGACTACCCACGAGCTGAAGGATTTTTAGACGGGAAACACGTACGAATTAAAGTGAGATTTTGCTCCTTCATCGTTTACTTTAAATTTTGGAAGTATTCCATCTAGAAGCCTGAACATTCCGGGAGCACCTACTGGAACTACCAAAATTTCTTCTCCATCATCCTTCTTGCAGTGTGCGATGTGGATTACCGCATCATTGCGTACGACGTAGGCGCTCCAGGACGGGCAGGGGATGCCGGTGTTTTCCGTGATTCTTCGATAAAAGTGAGATTTTGGTTTAGAAAAATGCTTTCGTTTGAGGCTGGTGTGACATTTAATTCACATTGATAAAATTGCTTGATATATTCACAGAGATTTTTGGACGAAAACGACGATTTGTTTCCCGAGACCCGCACACTCGGAAATGTAGGCCCTGTACAATTTCATGTGCTTGTTAGTGGAGGATTCGGTCAAGCACACAGATATGTACGACCGTACACTCAAGCGGAAGCCGACAATGGAAGCAAAAGACGCTTCAATACGAAGCACAGCAGGTAATAGCAATTTAACATGTCCGTAAACAATGATAAGACAGCATTGGTTTGTTATTTAGAGCGCGGAGGATGATTGAGTCAGTGTTTGGAATTCTTGTGCGGCGTTTTGAGATATTTCAAAAACCTATGGAAGTACAACCGGAAAGGGCTGCTATGATAGTCACCTCCATCCTCGTAAGTAATTTTCGTTCTAATTATTATTATTAATTTCGTTTATGTAACTCATATCCTAAAACGATTACCTAACACTAGGCTCATTCAGTTCATTCGTTTCTGTTTAGATAGTGCACAACCTTCTCGGAAGAAGGCGAAACAGGCGAGCGGAAATGCAAAGGTTCCCGCCAGTCCGACTGGATTTTGAGCCACTGCAGCGCATGGATGAAGGAACCGGATCAGATTCGGCAAAGCTTGCACGTACCAGATTGACTGCCTATTACGATCAGCTGTATGGACCCCCTTCTTAGATGGCATACTTACTCATGTTATAATTACTTAAATTTTCTTATATCATTTGTATATTATAAAACTTCGTGAATAAACGAACCTTAACGCAGTAAATAGTCTAAATCCACTTTATTTGTAAAGTTTCAAAACGACAGGGGCGACAGTAGGAATATTGACAAGAAAAAACAAAGATCAATTCTAGAGATCACAATAATCAAATATACAAGGCTGTAAATTGAGATCCTACACGTTCTCCGACGCTTGCTCCACGGGCATTATCTGGATCTCGAAGTTGGCGTCCACTGGCAGGAAAAGCACGTCCGAGATAACCTTCATCTTCAGTACTGCCACCTCCTCTGGAAGATCCCCCAGGAACGTTCCAACAAAATGGCCTAAAAAGAGAAAATTTCTTTGGAATTGAGAGAAATCTGAGAATTCAACCAAGCAACACATACCGAATACTGCGAATTTGTTGCCGACATCAGCCGCTTCCTTCTCCAATCGGGTTCTTATTGCGCCCATAGTTTCGCGAATGTACGAGGAGCCTAAATGGATCTCATTCGTTTCGCACAGTAACCGTGAAGGAAAGTATTCACTCACTGCTTTCTGCCACCTCCTCATGAGGCCTCTTCCTACCCTCCCCAAGAACACGTCTGGAGGTGGTGGCCGGTGGGGTGCTCGATGCTGAAATAATCAATTAAAAAAGTAAAACGATGTATTTGCTTGGAGGATCCTGACCTGAGGTGCTGCGAGACCGCAGATGCTTCAGCTGGCTGGGCGCCACCACGGTCACTGCTGGCGACGCGGGCTCCGACAGGTCGCTCGGCTCGTAGTCCTCCGTTGAAACGGAGGATCCCTGCTCGACTCCCTCCGCTGGTTCGGCTGCGAGGTTGGAAATACGCACGCTGAAACGATGGTGATGACAATACCTAAAATAATGTTCAAAAGCCTACAGAGTAAATCACACAAACCCTTGCACGTTTGCAGTCTCCAAAAACTTCATACTTTCCATGTGAATCCATGGCCGCTCGGCTGCCGATCCAGTGGGACGCGCGATATTTCTTTTCCACGTATCCCTCAAGTTTTTTCCACGTGGTCTTCACTTCTTCAACTAAAATGAGAAACCAACACCTCCATCAAGAGCATGCTAATGTAAATCAACATAGTTCTACTATTGAATTAGAAAAAAAAGATTAAGAGGTGAAACTCACGTGATTTCGTGTGCCCCATGCCTTTCAGCTTTTTGTGCACGCGATCCCAACACTGCGCCTTCACATGGTTCAGCCTGTACCCGTCCGAAGTCGAATCCCAAAGTTCTCTTTCGTTCTCGACAGCTGCGATGACGTCGGAGCGAAACTGAGTCATCATCTACAATAAAAAAATAATGCATCAGATTGTTGAAATAATTCTACGGATACTCAATTTATCAGGCTTTCGAAATAGTCAATACAAAGCACTTGATCATGAAGGCATAGTGAATATAGCGGGTCATCTATCTAAAATGAAGTCAGAAACGACTTTAGAGCTCAATAATCATTGTGGAAAAAAAACTGAACTGAACATAGGTTCGAATGGATATATGAATCAAACCGTTCTACTACATGCAGCAAGACGTTGGAGTGGGGGGAGATGGTCAATAACAAATCAACTGTCTATTTATGCTGAGTATTTGAAGAGGCGTGGCATCACTGGCATGCAGGTGCACATCCCCTAGAATAATGTATAAAGATAGAATAATACGTAGAATAATAGATAAAAATAGAATAGATAAACATAAACAGACTCTAAAGCGGCAATGCCACACATCCAGGCATCCAGGCACAAATGCTATATGAAGTATGCAAAACGAATTCCAAGACAGATCCAATCCGAGGAGCATACCTGATCATTTCGTCTTCAATCCAGACTGCCTTCATGCAAAACGACGGCTCTTCCTTTCCACAACAAGCCTGAAACATAACTACGCACTATAACAAAGGGCATGTTTCGCTCCTAAACCCTAGACACAAATTCACTGTAGAAAAAAATGAAGCCCTCCCGGAGCTCATCAGAAGGGTAGGAGGGCTCTCCATTGCTACTGAGAGAAGAAAGAGAACCTCAAATTAAAAATAGGCACAAACAATGTGCCTCCTAAATCTTGCAGAAGGTAGAACAGCAATTACTTAAATCTTACCTGCCATTCGCAATTCCTACCTTCTCCTTCTTCCGTGCGCTAGCCCCAAAATCTTGCCCTCCGCAGAAAACCTGAAAGAAAAGTCACACATGGAAAAACAAGTGTTTCGCCCTTAAACCCTAGACACAGAAAAGATGCTTATCAAAAAACCCCTCCCCGGGGCTCATCAGTAGGGTAGGGAGGGTGTTAAATAAACAAAACACAACTAAAACTCAAATGAGGGAGGGCGTTAAATAAACAAAACACAACTAAAACTCAAATGCTAAACTAAAAACAAAATGTGAAAACAAAAATCCAAATGAAACTTCAAAAAACAAACACAAAGAAAACAACAAGCGGGATAGTATCCCATACTTCATCAGTACTGAATAAAAACGTACCTGAACATTCCGGTCGATTCCTTATCATCTCCACCTCGCAGCCGTTCCGAATCCATGGTTTGCTCCTCTCCCGGAGCCGAAACCTAGAATCACAAGTCAAACATGTACGAATTATGCAACTAGTCAATATTAAATATCAGCATTGCGCACAAAAACTGCAAACATCATAGTAAAAAAGAACATGCCAAATAAAAACAATGAAGTTCGTCAATAATCCTAAACATAAGCACTCAAAGTTTATTAACAACTAAAACAAACTGATATTCAAAACATTAATGCAATCCCGAACAACAACAATACAATCCTGAACACAAAACCTACCTTCCATCGTTCCTAATCCATCGCATTCATCCGTCGTATCCATCGCATTCATCCGTCGTATCCATCGCATTCGCCCTCGCTTGTCGCCAACATCGGCGACACAAGGTGGTATACTCCTCGAGGAGTTCTCCAAGTCGGTCGCACCTATGGATGTCGAAGTGAGTAACAAGCCTGTAAGATGATGTATGTTATTAACGCAATAACTCGTGTAAGAAAAACCAAGAGAAACTAAGTATGTAACAAGATTCTAATTTGATGGATGGTGACTTTGAATTGTTTTGATCTGTTGTAATTTTGGGCGTACTGTAGAGCGCGCCGGGTGCGGCCGACGTCTGGCGGGAACTCACAGCTATAAAAGAAATGCATGGACAGGACGGCGGATCCGGAGCGGCTCTTGGCAGGAACGCCAGCCGTTGTGATTTCTTTCTTGTGATCTGACCATTTTTCTCGTTACTCTTTCTCTTTATCCATCCATTGCTCATATAATCGTTCTTCTAATAAACTTTATTTTACGCTAGTGTAGTGATTGCTCGAGAAAGGGGTCCGTTGGCCCAGTGTTTTTTGTGTCTCGTGGTTCCCGATACGAACGGTGGAAAACCATATAAAACCACACTTGCCAAACTAGCCACCACACAGGGAAGCATCCTTTACTTCTGATGTAAGCCAAGTTCCGATTAGAGCAAAGACATCAAAATGAACACACCGCAGTAAGAACAACAAGGCGTCAATATTTTTGCCCAAAGTCCTGATATTACTCAGAAGGTATGTTACGGGGTAAACTGTGCTCCAATGAAATCTTACATGTTCAAAGACTTCGAAGAATTCTTCGATGACAGACGAGGAGGGGCGACACTACGAATGCTATTACGAGCATATATTGTTGACCGAGCCGGACTGCTTGGTGCACTAGCATTGGCATATGTGTTGGAGCAGGATTACATGAAGAAGAGATTGAAGATTAAGAGATTTCAGATATTTTCTGTTTCCCAATAATAGGAATGGAGAAATTCTATCAATACAGGTAAGGACAAAAAGAGGAGCACCTTTTGCGCCTTTTATGTAGATGGGCCACGGCGGGCCCTTTCGCATCGGTGGACCTGTACCCATATATTGTTGACCGAGCCAGAGCGCCGCTTCGCGGCGCTCTGACTCGGACCCATGTGCCACGTTACCTCCGGGCTAGGTAAACTCTGGAAAAAAAGAATCCCGAGCCAGAGCGCCGCTTCGCGGCGCTCTGACTGGGACCCGTGTGCCACGTTACCTCCGGGCTAGGTAAACTCTACAAAATCACTGTCATCCACACGAAGCGCAGCTTCGCCGCGCTTCGCGGATGACAGTGATTTTCTGCGAAGCTACGTAGCTCCTAAACGGTTTCTAGGTAGGTCAATATAAAGAGCTTCTACATGGTCCGTTGTATGAGTAGCAACACAAATCCTCACGTGGTCAAGTCGTTTTCATTTGGGATAGCGCTGAGAGTCGAAATTCTTATTGTTCGGGCACAATTAGTTTTTAACAGGAATAAACTGCGTAAATGTTCTATTCCTACTTTGTAAGCACAATATTATGCTTATGGAGTGTATCATTTGTTCCCCTGACCGTTAATTTCCAGTTGCTATTACTACTTGATGCTTTAGAAGGAGAGCAGCGAAAATTTCCGTACAACTCTGCTGTATTTGGATGATTCACGGTTCTGATTGCGAAATCACACTCGCTTCATCAGTGGTTCTCCCATTCTGCTTTAAAGATCCAAGATATTCCATTTTCATTGCAAATTAGGTGTTCTAATTGAAGATTTCCATGTTGTACACATACATATACATGGGCGTGTCATTGGGCGTGTCAATTTTCGCAAATGAGACCGTGGCGGCGGGCAAAAGAGATGGGGCGAGAAGAGTGGATCAATGACAGCGTGACCTGTCATCCCTCGCGCGGCGATGGGGGGGGGGGGTCTGCGCTTTATATATTGTTGATTGGTTACACAATGTCATGCCTTGATATATGTATTGAAGCTTTTACTCTGTGTTAGTGCAGATGCTTTCTCGAAACGAACGGATGCGGTGACTAAGGAATCGCTGCGAAAATTCAGCAGGGGATGTGGCAATAGGCGAGATTTCAGCCCGCAACAGTGGAAGGGTGGTTTTCTGCTGCGTACATTGTGCAGCCTAAAGGCTTGTAAACATTCCCTCACCCCTATGCTGCGATACCGCCAGCGAAGGTGATGAAATCACGACCTCGTGCATGCGGGAGAGCCAGCAGTGATGTAATTACGAGTCCCGAAACGAATGTGTCTGAGTCCCTAAAAATCGGCCATTTCGCCCCACAGTCTGCGCCTCAAGATTGCGGTTTCTATGAGTGCCGCCGCGTACCTCTAGCTGCTCTTGCCCCTTTACGGCGCTTTGTTTAATAGATATGATTTAGGGGATCACATCTTCTAGCTGGATAGACACAATGTGCGCCTGGTGATAACGGTTCTTGTGATACTTTAAATAATTGTGATTGTCTATACCAATTGAAGAATAAAATGTGTTTCGTTTTGTTGTTGAGGAAACACTTCGGGTTATGATTTGACTTCCCTCAAATGCCAAATTGATTTGCGCATAGAGTTGTTGTGTGGATTATGCATGTTACATGTATATATCTGATCTATATTTGTAGCTCTGCATAATGTCCGATGAATCAGCGAATGGACAGGAAAACGCCCATGGGCGCTTGTTTGAAGAACAATTGGTATCTTTTCCTTTTAAACATGAATGCAGAGAGAGAGACATTTCCAACCAAAATAATCAACTATTCAGGGGTCGTTCAAAATTCCAAAGGTCCCCCGACAAGAAAGCACTACAACAGCAAATGAGCTGGCACCAACGGACCTGGCACAGCTCGACGAGCTCTCAAGCAGGGTGTATGAAAACACCATAATATTCGGAGGCTTCCGCTTCCCAATAGCAGGTTACTAGATTTTTATTGTATTTACTGGCAATAGTAGTAGTATATAGACATAGAAGCCAGAGAAGCCGGTGGCGCGAGCCCTCTGCTTCTTGAGCTCGATAGGGCTCAACTGGGACACCAGCAGGTTGAGGAGGGTGGAGGAGTTGCCTAGCGGGGAGTTCCTTGTGGACCTTGTGTCCACAATGGACAGGAACATCGCTCTCCGCAAATTTACGGAGGCAATCGTCCACCACACGTAAGCAATTAACACCTCGTTGTAAGCATTGCGATTACATTTTTTGTTTGGAGCTGCTACCATTTCAGGTACCCGGAAAGTGGGTACGCCAAGGAACATCTCTCCCTGCTGGCGGGTTCGTTTTAATCATTTAAATTGAGTAGTGTTTTTATTTAAACCATACACGACCACGCGTTTTTTCTATGTGTCTCGTGTGCAGGACCAATGCGTATTGTCATAATATGAATAGTGGTGTTAAAACGGAAAATCACTGATTTAGAATCTATTTTCAAAAGATCTCCTGTGCCACCGATGAAGAATGGAAGGAAGCTAGCATATTTGCCGGCACTAAGTGCGCAATGAGTTTTTAAAATATATCCTGACTGTTAAAAAGATCTGCATCTGCGAGTGAGCATGTGCCAAAGCTCCTATCCTAAGGAGGAAAACTGTGGTCATGTGGTAAATATGGTGTTGGGTAGAACTGTGACTGTTGTGTGGATTTCTTTTGCCCACTAAACAAAGACCCACTTCTTGTATATCATACTATCGGTCAATTCTCCTTGTTGAGAGAATCCACATGCTTTGGATGCCCATTTTTGCAATAACAAGAAAGCATGTAAGGGCAACAGTTGATAAAGCTTGTCATGAGATATAGCATTCATTCCGTTTGGAAATACCATGAAACTGCTTGAAAACGGAGCAATGTCACTGGTGAACAAAAGAGGCACTGGCCACCGGGGAACCGCGCTGTCGTCTACGTGTTTAAGGAACTGTGAGGTCTTTATCACATAAATGATGAATACTTCTTCCAGAGCCCTTTCAGACCGTCAGGTACATGATGGGGCCGAAGCTTGACCGTGAAGGTTTATTCATTTCTATTACTTTATCGTGAAATCACAAAGATGGAGTAGAAATGGTTTTCTTTCAGCAGAGGCGGCGAAGGCCCAGCTTGAGCTCATCAAGGCTATGAGAAGCAGAGGCTCCCTCAGTAAGACAGCTTTTTCTTGTTAATAATTTGAATCGAAGCATACATGTCCAACTTTATATGCGACGCCAGCTATGGAAGGGGGCTGGAGCTGCTCCAGAAGAAACATGAAAAACCTTTGTAAATGATACAAATAGTTCATTGTATTATTGTATTATTTGTGTATTATTTAATCGTATATTTGTGTAATATGTAATGTGTATTGCGGTATATATCGTAATTATTTTGCCCCAAAATGAAGATATGCTTAGTTGCAAAGTTTCTTTGTGTTATTTATCTGTTGCCACAGTGTAACTACTTCAAAAATTTAAAATTCTGTTAATCTCATCGTAACTGTAACCTATGAAGTCCAACTTGTAGGCCTGGACATGCCCCACAGCGATAAGCCGGACAGGAAGAGGCGGAGTGAAGGTGAAAGTGAAGGTAAACATATATTCAAAGTAATCCCAAATTTCGTCTTTATTGTTTGTAGGGCCCGCGGAGAAGCGCTTCCTCGAGAAAGGGGGCTGGGCGGGGCTGATGGAAGGAAATGAGCCGGCAGAGAAGAGGAAGTTGAGGACGTTTACACTGGAAAAAAATATGACAAAGAAAGCAAACACACATAAATGAAGTGTCGAATTGTGATTTGTGTATTATGAAACGAGAAACACTTTTTAGGAGAAGCAGGCGCCGGGTTGCAGTAGAGCCCATGGGGAGAGGCCCAAAGAAAAGCGCCAAACGACCGGCGAGCATATTCGTGTTTGGAGTATAGAGAAACTCCACTAGCCATGCCTTCATAGACCAATGTGAGAAAATCTATAGTATGAAGGCAACAATATATAATAACGACTAACTTCAGGATGGCGCCGCCCCCTTGCCCTCCTCAGACGGACTTCTGGCCCGTCTCGTGGCCCTCACAGACGCCGTGTTCCACAACACGGTGGTCTTCGGGGGCTTCCAGTTCCCAGGAGGAGGTGAGTTGGTTTGTGTAACGACTTTGGAACGGGTACGCGCACAAATTTAATTACCGACTATTGCAGGGTCTCCCTACCAACAAGCGGTCCACTTTTTTGAGACCATTGGTCTCAAAGAGTGGACCGCGGAGAAGATCCGCCACGCCCTCCCCATAGAGAAGGAATTCTCCTGGACTTCGTGTCCATCGGATGGAGGGACCAGGCCCTGCAACGCTTCAAAGAAGCCAGGAACAAGGGCCTGTAAGTTCGTGCAAAATTTAAATTGGGGCTAGGGATGAGCGGAAGTAAATTTTGACAGCTCGTGGTTGAGCATATATGTATGGGAGACTAGAAACACTCTAAAACTAGGCAGCACATTTGGCTTTGTTAGGGTACGTTTTTGTTGTTAAAATATTGGCTAAAATGTGTACAACCGCCAAAACTGATACCTTCACACAAATGCTCACCGTTTCGTGTTCTCCGTTGTTATACAAAATATAGTTTAAAAAAACTACAACTGGGCATCATATGGCCACTGTTGGCACGTTTTTGTTCATTTGCTAGCAAAAAAAAGATAATGAAAAGATGATAAATCGACAGTTGTATGCAGAATAGTTGCCACCCTCGTATTCAGAAAATTGGAGAAAGCCGGTGAACAGAAAGCATGTTTTCACCTTGCGCTTATATGCAGACAGGGCATGCTCAAATCGGACCACGAAGCAGGAGGTCGTCGTTTCTCAAGGTACGTTGCAAGTCATAAGAATGAAGATATGTCTTGTCTTGACAAGGTTTTTCCACATTGATGATAGTGATAGTGATTGTGAAAATGCCTCAACAATGTATTTGCCTAGAATGACGGAGTACCGAAGATTCGATGAAAGAAGAGTGGTGATTGATGGTGGTGATAATGTTTTCTTTCATTTTGAAAGTGTATGTGAAAAACAGTCCTACAGTCCCTAAGCAAATATGAAGAGAGTTTGAAAAAAAGTTCGTCATTGAGGAACACACGTAAACGTGAAATTTCAGAACCGATTATGTTAGGGGAGTGTGTTCGAGGTGTGCAAGAAATGGCCAGTCAACCACTATATTTTCCTCAACATCTTTTGAACGGTGGAAGTTAAAATATAGAAGTGTGCTTGAAAATGTGGCTAAGAAATGCTCATTGCTAAGAGATGACTTGGAATGTTTAAAGGTGACTTTTGGCTTGATGATCAGACGCTGTTTGCCTATTTCCTGCTCATCACGTCTTTGAATAGGAATATTGTCGCACTGGACCCAATAATTATGTTTACCGCACAAAATTCTGGTGACGAGAAATTCAGCTCATATCCACTGGGTCGAGAAAAGATAGCAATTCTGCCGTTAAACGTCAACAATGCTCATTGGATGCTGGCGGTATTCAACATGTGTAATCAGTCTGTGAAAATATATGACAGCCTTGCGCATAAATACCATTATGGAACTACTGGGCTTTGTCCTTCAGTAGACGGAACTTTGAAGTCTATATGGACGTTTATTACTGAATTACACTTAATGCAGATAAAGGTCGCCGGAGCAAACGAAGTCCATCAACAAATCGATGGTTACAACTGTGGAATCTATCTGTCTTTATACGCCACAAGACTGTGTTCAAACTTACCCACCAAGTCCGAGCCTATCTTAACTCTAGCTCAGCTAATGACTTATCGGCAGAAAATTCATGACATTTTGCTAAGTTTTTAGTCTTTCTGATCCTAATGATGGCGAACAAATTCATCTTCCGCGTATGATTGAGCATGATAGTTTCAGGGAAGAACGCCTCGATATAACTTTCGGGTCGTCTACCCGGAATGGAGTTGTTATGGAAACAGATGAATTCATGGTTGATGTAGTCAAGAGAATGAGGTTATCCACCTATGATGAACTTGAAAATAATGAACTTGAAATTCTTGAGTGTGAAGATAAAAAATCATCTGAGACGCTGCGCAAAGAAATGAGTAGTGCCGATGAGTATGAGTTGTTATAACTAAGGGTGTCTGTGCGCTCCTCAAGAGATTGCTTAGTAATGTGCTGATTTTCAATCACTAACCATACCACATCTACATAACTGCTTCGCATTCTCCATTAAATACCCAGTGACAGTTCTCAAAAGGAGTGGAAATTCTTCATCGCTGATCAAGTGTTCCGCCGCTCGATCGAACTCAGTTGCTGACAACAGCGACTCTTGAAGCTCTTGCCTAGGCCTCCCCTGGCGGTTCTCAAACTTGGACAAGGGTTGAGGGTGAGTGCAGTTTTGGCTATGGATCCACCTTCTCTACGCTGCACGTGTTCAAACCAACGCAATCGGGCTTCTCTCATTTTATCGGTTATCGACACAACCACAAAAGTGGAGCGAACAAATCATTTGAGAGTCTCTAGTCCGAGAGTTTGTCTCTTAACGTCGCACCCATTGACCACCTCAGTATTCGCATCCCCACTGTATGCAAGACTTGCTTGGTATAGTGCGTTCCATACTCGACGCTAGCTGAGTATTTCCGCATAAAATGGCGACTCGGACCTCCTCCTCTAAACACAGGACACACAACCATTATCATTACGATGCGTCCTCTTGGGACGCCGCGCGCGTATAGCGTCTGGTGCACGGTGTTTTTTTTAATCGATTCTAGCCTATTGTAACTATCTGTCATATACACCTCAATTCAAGTTGCACATTCTTGTCGTGAGATGTGCTCATCATGTCCGGAACTCCGCTGGAATCTCTGTGGGCGTGGAGACATGGATTTTTTCATTAGTATAGTTCTTTCCAGAAACGACGATATTTAGGTCCTTGTGCCTATTATCTGCATTTCTCGCCTCCCTTTCCAAATACGGCACTATTTATCGCGTTTTCTTTTTCTATATTACCAGTGCTGAACTATGTTCCCTGTTTGAAGACGCTGTACATTAATTTGTAAACTGATATTTTGTACCACCTGCTAGTATTGTACTATTTAGTTTCTGCTGGTTTATTTTCAATCTTTCTTGGTGAATACATATGTTTCATTCCTACGCTTCAATTTCGTAACATTTATAACAGACTTCTGCTAATGAACAGAATACACGAGGTGAAGAAAATTATAGGTGTTATAGAAGTTCATTATGAAACCGATGAGAGATGAGTTCCAATAAAATCAAAGAAAGAGAAGCAAAACAAAATATAGTGTTGATCTTGCAGCTGATTACCAGAGTATGATATCACTATTTCTATTCATTTTTGTTTTTCTTTGAAACTTCCTTCTTAAAAGAATACTTCGGTTTGCGCCTGTGATAAGGTGGTCTGAAATTTTGAGGTCATTTTGAAGGCTTCTTTATTAAGCGACTTTAGGGTTGTTTGTCGTTCCAGAGGTGTGGGCAACAGATCCGTGATCTGCGTTGCAAGATTCACTTGAGGACATGCGCCTTGTTATGAGTGGTTATATCGACGGAGTATTCTTCTTGTTGGATACTTTCCACTAGCAGATTCTCCTGATCAAATTACCTACGATGCATAATTTCCACATCTAAACGTGGTAAATAAAGCTTCTGCAATTTTTTTCATCCTCCGGATGTATCAGGAACAAACGACGCATATCCGTTGAATATTCTGTACTTCATGGTTCTTCGTAATGAAAGAATGAGATACCACTGTTCAGCTATATATATCCCGCGGTTAAGCAGTGCTATGGCGCAACCACAAATCCGATCGTTTTTAATACTTCCTCCACTAGTAATAGCTCCCGCGAATCGACTATTTCACAGTTTTGTACACAGCTTCTAAACTTCTTGCTAAGCTATAGGTTTAAAGTACGAGAGCATTTCATGATAGCCATTTGCTCCAACGCGTTGCTTACGAGGGTATCATAACGCTTACGGTCTTGACTTGCTCCATTCGTTGTTCTCGAAACGTTGGGTGCAGTCGTGTAGCCTGAAGTCTTCCGAGCTATCGTGCTGAGTTTATACTGAAGCTGACGCATCTAGAAACTGAAGCGGTCCAACTCTGACTCATGCGACAAAAGCTTTTTGGAGTGCAAAAAAATGAGATCGAGGTATGAAAAGCACATTACTGTTGCAGGAACAGGTTAAAGTGGTAAATTGGGAATGAGACTATTTGCATGGAATGAAATTTTTTTAAAAACAAAGCTACAACAGCTTAATCCAAGTTTTATCCAGAAATGGTATTGTTGGATTGTAGACATTTTCCACGCAGAGAGTTTCCTTGAGATATAACAGTGCCGTGGTCCAAAATAATGGAACACCTGAATTTTTTTCTCGTCGCGGTTTTGAAATTTATCTCTACCATGGGAAGCTTTGCCGACGGGTGCAAGTGCTTCCCTGACAGCATAAGTTTCGGGCTATTATATGACTTGCAGTGGTGCTTCGCTGCAGTTTCACTTTTTTACGACATAAAAAACAGGAAATAGAAAACCAAAAATTTCGGTAGTTCTTCTTACAATGTACTTTAAAAACCAGGAATGAAGTAATATATGATTATCTGCGAATCATAAAATTTCCCAGGGAAGGCTCTTTTAGGGAGTACCAAATGTTCGACAAGGGGAGTTCGGCAATACATTCACAGAGACTTTAGAGCGCATTCCCAATTTACCATCCTAGCACATTCGCCTATAACAAAATTTCGTTGCTGTGGGCCTTTTGGACGTAGTCTTGGCCAAAAACTTCCTGATAACCCTATCTGATCTGCTTCCTAGATACACGAGGTTGCTGTAAATGTCATGGCACGTAACTTCTCATAATTGTAACACGGATTCATTGCCACGTGTTTTGAATTTCATCATTTGCGTTGACATGCATAGGAGCGTCAATTAGATGGAAGTGGAGCCAATTGTAGATTAATAACAACAAAGCAACCACCGCAACAAAAAACCATTCTGTTCTCAGTTAGTAAAGTCAGGAGTTTGAAATATCTATGGAACCTTTGCCTTCTTTGGCATGAAGAATAAGAGAACTATGATTATCCCAGATAAAAGATTCGCAGTCCGTGCTAATTACGTTGTATTTCTCTATGGCGCTGTTTAGATCCTCGACTAATTCGATGAAACTTCTTCAATTTATTGAAAGACTTCCCAGGATAGAATCGCAGGAATCAAACGTCTAAAAAGGTTGGAGCCCGGATATCCAACCACATGCATGGAGGTTAGTAATCACACTGACTGCGAACTGTTACACTAGTAGGAAAACGATCAGTTCGAGCCTACTACACAGCACTTTCGCCCATCATATCACAGAAAGGCGGAACAACAGCTGGTGTGAGTCCAGCAATGTGTCCGCAGGCTAACCGTCCTCCGCACCACACGCTCTCATTTATTTTCTTCGCAGCTGTGCTTCGTCCTATTTTAGCATTTAGCAAGTTATCTCAATCAATCCAATTTATCTACGGATGTTTTTCCCATCTGTCTTTTTTTCTTCTGTCTCTTTTCTCTTTTTTTACCCGATTCTGCCTTATGTAATGGAAGCTTCTGAGTGTAGTGAAGGAGAAAGAATCGCAGACACGTGTTTCATATCAAATTTCTGTTGATTACACACAGAGCCACGGCCGAACTTAACAGGATGATTCTTTTCTTCAGCTTTCCATTGATTTCTACTGGACAATCAGCGAAATTGATCAAATGCCTTGCACAGGTGTGCTCAATTTTGGAGTCGAAATAATCTTTTCTCGCTCGGAGTTTTCACGCAAAATGAATGCCTTTATTGATCCTCACACTCCTAATGAGAGCGTTTACTCACCGACACCCTACTGAAATTTTAAATAAATTTTCTGCAAAATTGCCATAAAGCTTCTAACAAACTCGAATTCGAAACTTTTGACAGTGCAGTAACCTTACCGGTGAGCACGAAATCTGTGGAAAAAAGAGAGAAATCCTCAATTTCTGGAAAGATCATCCTCCTTTTCCATTAGAATAATCTCACTTCCAGCTCTATCCTATTATATGGTATTAAAGAACATTAAAGAATTAAACATTAAACAAAAACATTAAAGACATCCTAGAACATCGAAGCCGCATATATGCGGCGAAAACAGTAACACGACAGGATTTCTTTACTCATAGATCGCACTTAAAGGTCAGCAAAAAAAAAGAGCGCCAGTGAAAATTTTTCTATACAAAAAGGCAGTTGGAGAGTACCTGAACATCTCGCTCGAGTATATGAGGTTTACTGCCCACCAAATTGTAGTGTTTGGTGTTGACATACATGTACTTGAATATGACTGTCGACTAGATTACTTGTACTTACTACTAGCACTTATACTTGTATTCGTAATCTGTACATTGTACTCACATGGATATGCCACGTAATAAATTATAGTGACATAGTGTACTCGAAATCTTTTTGCAGTTCTCATGAAAATTGTCGTGGGCTGGATTCCAATGCGGATCTCGAATCCATTGCTTATGTTTCCTATATCCTTCTCTATACTGGTTTACTACACATCTTTTTTTCGCACGGACTGGATATAAAGTACTCATATACTATTAGACTGTGAGAATTTGCCATTGTTGCTGTTGCTTTAGCATCGAAAAAAAAAAGCTCTAGAGTTCTGTGGACATCGTCTGTATGTCATATTGCTCACTACTCGCACCTAACTCCGAAGTTCATTTCTTATTCCTTCCACTTCTCACACACATTTTTAAAGGCATGAAAATCAACGATGGATTTCCTAGTAACGTGTATTTCACCACTTGCTCCTGACTTCCAATCTGCTTCCGAATTTTTGAAGCATGTACCCCCTGGTCTGATGGCAAAGATGTAGGAAATTGTGTCGACATGAACATACAACGACTTCATAAGAGAATCTTTTTACAATTACAACATTGATCCGAACGTGTCAAGTCCTTCATTCATGATGCCTCAGGTGTCAGTCAGGTGTCTTGTGAGACAGAAAAGTTTGAAATTTTGTAAGATGAGCTTTTAGTTCCTCCGAATAACATGTGTATCACGGTGAAATATTAGCGATTCTGTCTCATAAATGACCAGAACTTCTCGCAACACAAGGTTATTGTGAAGAATTAGTGAGAATTTTTTCATTAACAACTTATGTAGGCCACTTTGTTCAATAATGTCATCAATTATGCATTAAATAATCACAGCTTCATTGATCCGTGAATGTTCTGTGAGAATTCGGTACATTTTCCTTTAGTTTGAACCAACAGACAGAAGTCTTACAATGATTATCTGGAGTTTTTCTGAATGAACAGCATGAACCTCTGTTAATAGTACTAAAAAAGGCAGGAGGAACAAAGGAAGAATTCCACTGCCTGGACCAGTGTCTGGAAAAACAGAGCCCATACTGCCTTCGGTGAAGCCTTTGATTTCATTTTTTTTTATTTCCAATAGTCAGAACAACGGTATGGGGCCATTAGTAAGACACTGTCATCGCTGGAAGATGGTGCGGTAAATCTCCGCGCCAGAATCTGGATTTACGCCACTTTTACAGGCATTTGATTGAGGACTTCTCTGCTTTTCTAATGCACGTCTTGGCTTCATTGAATTGTTGTTCCACAAGTATACGTCCTCACTTAAGATTTTACATACTTACGTACTATTTATGTCAGCTGAGAACTGATAAAAATGATGTGCCAAGTAGGAACTATCTAAATTTATTGTAAAACGTTTGCTGGTTTGTTCGCTTGCATTAATATCATGCTACATATATCTTATTCTACGTTATTCATTCTGGATCTAAACCTTCCCTGATTCGCCCCAGGGACTGCAGTGACAGAAATACTACGTAATTGAAAATTCCGGAGCTGATTTTCGATGCTGCTAAAATCATAGGCTTAGCTCGCACGTTCTCAGATATAGCTCGCAAGATATTCGATTTCTCTACGATTATCAGATGAAGTCGTATGCATGGTGCATTCCAGAAAAGAACTTTTTTTTGCATTTATCATCGATGTTTACGGGCATCACATTCAAATCGATTCATAAGAATTTGTCCAGGAAAAAATTCTCGCGCATGATATAACGCCTCAATTTAAATCAGCAAAACACAGCACAAGGTTCCAGCGAAAGACTGGGGCATGGCGGGCAGCTCCTATATGCTGGGCAAGCTCAGTACTATTGGAAAAAGAGGGCTGAAAAAGTGGTCATTGATGTTTTTGTTGCCCCTCATGTAAGCATTTGATCTCCACTACTCCAACATTCTCTACAGAAGTCTCGGTAATGAAATTGGTATGACCGCTGTGCTCGAATATTGGAAACTATTATATAAGCAAAACTCTATAAATATAAGCAAAAGCAAGCAATTCACTCTTAGTACGAGGGCGGTTTGAAAAGTTTCCGGAATGACAATGAAAACAAAACAAATCTAATGCACTCAGTATTTTAATTTATAACCCAATCCCCTCGAAGCTCAACACAAATAGTTCGGTCTGTTTCTAATTTTTCATTCTCTATCTCGAATAAATTTCTCTGAAGTTCTCAGAATAACCGGATGAAGCCACGATTAACCCGCCTCTTGATCGGAATCTCGTCCTTGACGGGAAGATATTAAGGTTCTTAGACAAGCAGTGGTACGAGGATGCCAATGCAAAAATATCGTCTAATGAGGTGGAATTTTGGATTTCATTATTACGTGTTATTTTGATGAGCGATAATACCTGCTTGAGCGGTCATGCTGGCATGCAGTTACAATTCTTTTTCTGTGTTCGAATTTAAGCGTATCGCTCTGCTTGCCAAAGCTAAAGCCTCTGAAAATTTCGGCTAATATTTAATTGCAATGGCTTTCCATCAATCCCTTGGAATTCCTAAAAGCAGACGCCCTCACCATTCCACCTCAGTGAGTGGTACTTTCTCCTTCAGAATCCATTCTTCATGTCTCGCCAACCTTTTCACTGAATCTTTTGTGGCTAAAGTGTAGCGCTTAATGTGTTCTTCAACATGCATCACAGTTTTGATTTGAAATCCAATTCAACCATTCAAAATATTTTTTTGAAAACGTTCCTTAAAATTAGTTCGTCGAGTGAAATAAAAATTAATGACTGGTGATAGATGCGCTAGGCTCCCTTATTTAGCATGCATTTGTATTCTACCTGTCAAGTCCTTGTCAACGATTTCATTCACTTTCACTGATGTGGTCACCTTTTTCTACATTTTGCACATGGTTTACTGTTTGCTCGTGTCCAGCTACACTTGGTTTTCAGAACCTGGAAACTATGGCTGAAAAATGAAGGTGATCATCCTCCAAAATTAGCATTCGAGTGATGTTCACTTAATTTGCGGTATTCTCTTCCAGGTAAAAAATTAATGGCCACCTAGATTTAGCATCTCTCTGTAAATGAGCGCAGTCGCAGTTGCATGACTTGACCCCCTTGCCAAAAGCAGAGACTTTGTCAGATCGATTTTGAAACTCACAGTCAATTCATTTGAAGGACTCTCATACAGAAATGCATTGAAATTTTTGAAAAAGAACAACTCCTTGTGGTGATTCCGGAAACTTTTCAAACGACCCCCGTCTTGCTGCGAAATGAAAACAAAGGCAAATTCCGCATATTTGCGCGATAAGCACGAGCGCTATGAGGAGATTCGTTCCTTGTCGTTATTTACGACTTTGTTACGAATTTTAGGCCATTTTTCGTAAGTCGTAAATCGTAAAAAATCTGTCAAAGATGGCCGTAAGTCGTAATTACGCACATCCCTGGCCGTAATTACGCACATCCCTGCTCATGATCACGAGGTCACCAATTCTCAACCACTGTCGCGATATAGTCATTGAACTAAGCTGCCAGCTATGTCGCGACACTAGCGAGAATCGTGAACATCTCGTGACAAATGCGAGCGACACTGTCATCACACCTTGGCAGCTTAGAGCTCGTGACATCGAGGGGTTCACAACCGGCCCTAGATTTTAAATGAACAAACTATGGTTGTCAGGCAAGACTGACGCGCTTATTATTATCTTGTTTTTTTTAATTGAAAGGAGATGTTCTTCAGAACAGACCGGATGCAACGAGTTTGTCATGGAAGCATGGAGTGGCTGTAGTTTTTCTTCCCTCCATTTATCAGAATCACATAGAAAGAGGTAAACACACTTAGAATAGCCCTCCTTGCACTTTGCGAGAAATTAATTAGATAAGTCCTCAGAGATGCTGTGGATCTTGCAGAGAAATTTCCGTGATGAGCCGAGTTCTTCGAAAATGTTTTCAGAAAGTGAAAATGGAATTCCCTGTAGAAATCCAACTCAACTACAGAATACTTCCTCTACTTTATTTCCTCGGCTGTGGAGAGAAATTTCTCGACAAAATACTGCGTCCTGTTGGAAAGTACAAAATTAGTAAAGCGAATAGTTTCTTTGCCCCTTTGTTGAGTAAGCACCATGATTTAATTGTCTACCAGTATGAAAAATTAGAACAAAACCCGTTCATGAAAGTATTCCAGCAGTCCAGCGCATAAAACCTTAGTTCATGTAGAGCACACACGGTTCTTGTTGTTATTCATCCAACTGCACACACACAGACTAGTGAAGAGTAAATCTTACGGCCCATGAGAACTCTTCGTGGATGCTAGCGTTTCCCTCGTATTCTTCACTTCTCTAAGTTCTCAGCTTCATTTGGATAGTGCTACTGGAGCAGCTATTCTGGGAGTAACAATTCTTATCATTGCATTTCACTGTGTCTTCTCGTTGTTGCCATGTTCGCTATTCTGGTAGTAAAATCCTGCAATGAAATCTACACAGTACAGCATAACTCGTTCAGTACGCGGATTGCTGAGTTTTCCAGCGAAATGAACTTCTCTATCGTGGATTGCCGTAATAGCAAAACTTTCATTTTTGTACTGATAGTCACAGTATGTTTCCCATTCTGCTCGACTCACACAGAAGATCCTTCCGTTCAGGGTGAGTCCACTATTTACACTTGAGTGCTCTAATACCTATATAAATACAAGCACACAAAATACTTACGTAGGGTGTCTCTGAAGTCTTCCTGCAGAAAGCCGTGACCAGAAAACATTCTGCTTGAAAAGGGCCTCAAAGAAGGCTGACTATTAGAGAATCAGACACTGCGATACTCGTATCACATTTCAACCCAGCATGCACGGGGTAGTAGTTCAATCATAGGTTATAATAGATTGAATGATCACTGACTAGCATCATGGCCACTATTATATCTTCGCCACCGAGTGGCTCATCGCCTGAATTAATCAGACATAAAATACTTGTAACCGTTATATCACACAGTACCCACAATTGAAAGAGCGAATTTGTAGAAGAAAAGAAGGATAGGGATGTAGAAGGGTTAAAGTAAAGAGGATCGTGTGAGGAGCAATATCAGAAACACTTTTACAGATAACGGAAAGTTGAAAAATAGCTTACAAATCACTTGTTATGTAGCATGAACTTAGAACACCTTCAGTGACACCCTGCATTTTTTCCCGAAACATTTGATTTCATACAACATGTTCGCTTTGAATCTAACAAGAGAAGTCAAAGATGAAAACCGTATTTGTGCTTCTAATAGTGAAAGTTGAATATGTGGTTGTTCAAAAAATGCTGCGACATCTGCGACATTTCAACCCAAAAATGAATTTCAACGTAAAATTGAAATTTCATCAAAAGATATGCTGGCCTTTGTTATCTATGAGCAATGTCTATCTACCAAGCCTTTTTCCGATCCTGGCTCGACGGAAATTTACTGGCTACATGAAAAAGGGGTTTAACTTTAAACTTTTGAGTTGACCCTCTTCACAAAACTTAATTTTTCACCATAGACGTCCGAATGGTCTGAAATAGTAATAGTTTGATGAGGGCAAGTCTGGAGAGCATTCTGGGTTAAGCAGTTGTTCTCAGCCAAGATCGCCTGCAACACCATCTTGAAAAAACCTGGACGAGCTCAATCATGTGTGACCCAACCGTTCCTTTGTTTGGGGCGTGCAACGCTGACAAACCTGGCAAAGTTTTAGTGTTGAGTCAGGCAGGTGACGTCCGTAACCTGAGAGCTAGGTTTTATGACCCAGTGCGTTGAGCGAGAACATGAGGCTCTAGGCGATCCCGCATTTGAAGGTAGTCAGTGGCGGACGCAGGGGGGGCGGGGGGGGGGGCGCGCCCCCCCCGAGAATGGGTCGCCAAATTTTCGAAATTACTTTACAATACAAATAAAAATCTTGTGTTAGTTTATTTTTAATTGTTTATTTTTATTATTATTTTTAATATATTTTTTATTTATTGTTTATTATTATAATTAATATTATTATTAATTTTATTTTCCGTCTGGGTCCCCAAAACGGCGGAGACCCCACTTTTCTTCCCACGCCCCCCCCCCCTCCCGCCCACTTTCTGCGTCCGCCACTGAAGGTAGTGGAAGCGCTCCTTCAGAAGCAAGCCACCTGTATTGCCATGCACAGTAGACGTACAGTATTCGACCACTGACAGCTGCCTTCAGAAAGCCTTACTCATTTGCAACGAGAAAAAGGGATTGCATAGTGATCATCCGATACGGCATGTTAATGTCGCGGAGCTCGTAAGGTTCCTATTTCATTATTGCCTACAGATCAACGGGATACCTTTCATGGTGTACAGACGAAGGCACACAAGCTCTTTACTTTATTCTAACATGGATATTCGCCAATCGATTTCCGTTCGTATTTTAGTAGTGGGTGAGACTATCACCCTCTACAAAGCTTTTTGAGAGGCTCAACAGAAGGAAGGCAAGGCTTAGGATTCCTAAACTCGGCTTCAGTCAGAAAAGAACTCGATGATGTTGTGCGTGAAACCTCATAACCAGACGCAGCGACGGTGGTATCCAGAGAAAATCTAGGAAATCTCCAAATTCGTGAAAATTTCAAGAGCTGAAATTGAGGAGAGTGGATTGGCATCATCGACTTGTGCAAGAATCTTCAAGAAAATGAATGCTTTTAGAGAGCTCTTGAGACATGCTAGCATTTTCAAGCCTCCGATTTCGGGACTTGGGTGAACGCTTATCCCTATCTCTACTAAGTGGAGAACAACCTTTCTTGAAATACCGTGGTTACTGCACAGCATTACATATTGACTTTCCAACCGAAGTTTTATACCAATGACAAGTTCGAACTCAACCTTCTTTGTATAGGACTCGGTGTACTTATTCAGGTAGTATGTAGACATCAGTGAGACATTCCTTTGAAGGCCAGCCAATGTTCGAGAAAACTACCGCTCGATTGATGAAGTCCTCTGAGTTAAAAGTTGTTGTTCTGTTTCATGAACAAAGACGTACGTGAAATATTATTCTAAATTGAGATGACAGAGGATGAGAACATAAGAAACGATAAGGATCAAGGTACAATGCAGTACTAGCCATGCTATCAAGGATCCCTTACAAAACAGCTTTCGTTTCAATCTTTTCGACGATCTTCCCCTACTGAGTTGTTTATACAGCCACATTATTATTTCGGACTTTCAACTTTTTTTCTATGTATATCAGCTTTTGAACAATTAGCAACAAGTATTATATTCAATCTACTCCGCTTGCCACAATGTTGCTAAATAATCACAAGTAAAATAACAATTAGGTTTACCGATATGTCTCGTCTAAAATTTGTCAAAAGTTCTTTTCACTTGAAAATTCAAGTTGGAGCGGGGTGTGAAACTCACGACAACGGGGTACATTTCTTGCGCTATTCTTCAAGGATTATGCTAGGCCAGCAGGGGTACTGCTGCTCCTGCAATACCTCGAATTCGTAGAGAAACTTTTTTCAATCTCTTGCGTTGAGCTGTGGTGGAGAAGCTTGCCAAAGGCCAGCAATATCACATGCATAATCTAGGAGAATGTTACCAAATATTCCACGGGAGCACGCTGATGCTCTCGCCCTGAATCCGGAGATGTAAGCTTTTGCGAGCAACCACACCCTGCATGACCTTACGTCACAAGGCTGCAGGTATGCTGCAGTTCGAAATGCTTGAGTGGGGCAGAACAGTCATGGCTACCATCGGAGCAGGCCTGGTTTGGAAACTGGTAGGAACGATAAGAGAAAAACGGAAAGGATGGAAAACTGTGCTACCAATTTTCTACGTAAATGTCACCACCTTTTTCGGTGAAGAGGCCTAGTATGAACAAAATTAACAAGCTCGGGAAACCGCTCTCTTTATTTCCTATTCCCCTGACTTTGCACTCTCTAACTATAACCGAAAATCTTGCACCTAATTTCATACATGTTTCAAAGGATGTTAAGTTCATTATGAATAGATATCAATTAACAAAATAATTACCTTCATGATCCGCGAGGTATGGCCAACGCTCCGCTAGAACATCAGCTCCAGAATTCAAGAACTCTAGCAGCTGCGAGTCTAAGAAGCTTCATTTAGACATCTCACTTTTCGGTCTGGTCCAATCATCGAATTTCTTTTCTCGTAGATGCAGCTTCAGGGTACCGAGCAAGTGGTATTCAGACGGGAATAAGTCAGGAGAATAAGCAGGGTGTGGTAGAACTTCTCAATTTAATTCGCCAATTTTTTGGCGGGTAAGCTTTTCCACGTGAGGTCGTGCGTTATCATGAAGTGGAGCCAAAGGTCAATTTTTTCCCGGCTCCAGACAAGTTGCGTCTGCCATTTTCTCTAATTGAAAAGAGTAGACTTAGGCAGTCACAGTGGCCCAGATGTCAGCGGTTCTCGATGCAGCATTCCCTCAGAATTCCACCAAAAACACATCAAAACGTTGTTTCGTGCACTTCTCCTTTCGGCTGTTTTGGTTTGCCACGCGAGGTCAACTTTTCTCTCGTGTATAGTTTCATGCTGCCTCCAATTCTCATCTCCAGTAATGAGCTGGCGGAGAAAGTTTCTCCTTTGTGGACGCAGCAGCAAAGACTGGCACACACTCAATTCTGCAAGGCATTCAGTTTGTGGGGGACTCAACCCGCAATCAGTTTTCTGTAACCCAGCGCTTCGAGATGTCTGGCGATTATTGTACGGCCGCGGCCAGGTGTATTCTACAATTCGCACGCAGTGGCATTTTGATTCAAAGTTTGGAATTCTAGATCCTAAAAAAAAATATCTTGATGCAAAACATCCGGACCAACCTAACAACTTTCCCGACTCATAGAAACTTAAATTCTCAAGGGATGAAATTAATAAATTAAAATCAAAAAATTAACAAATTAATATGTGTCCAATAAATAGTGTATGATCACTGCTAACCATACATATTTTTGGTCCAGAAAGCTGTTGGGTAAAGTTATGATAAATAAAAGAAGAGATCAAAATATTGGACAGGACTTTTTGATGAACCTAACATATTGTACATATTTTCATACGCATGCAGATTTAATTATTTTTTTCGCCCAGCTCCTGAGGCATTGGTAAGGAAATGGAGTCAGCTATGTTTTACTCTAATCTTTCACCATTACTATCATAAAACAAGCCTACAAATTACCTAAAATCTAATGAATTTGCCGTTTTCTTCAGAACTGGATATGTTTGAGTGGTCGTCCAGCATAAAGGTGGCGTACTGTGTCGATTTGCCTATACCGGACCTACTTTCGCCGTTTCGAAGGACTTTTTCGAAAGTTGCGACAAAATACTGTCATAATATAACAGCTTGTAACTCCAAGACGAAGTAAGACTCCTTTTGAAGTTTGTGAGGCAACGTGGTCAACTAACTCTAATAGCCTTTGGTTGATTTTCTCCACCACGAATTTTGTGGTTTAATGATTTTGAATGATTTATTCTTATATCACCTTCGTTAATTGCCACCATCAAGTATTTAGGCTAGTGTTCGGTCCTGAACACGTCGCATTCGTAGACGGTTTTCCAAGAAGGGAATATGGTGCGATCCACATTAAATTTTATGTGGTTTTTCCTTACAAAACGGTATTGGCCTCGAAACAACCTCGTCCGCTATTATCACGGGCTGTGCTCTCAGGTGAGTCACCGTTATTGGATTAGCTACATGCATATGTATTGGACATACGTAGGTATATGTGCATTTGCGTATGTATTGGCATATGTATGTACATTTAAGTATTAGGTGCGAGCAAAAGTCCCGGGGCAGTTGCTGATAATTTACTGTTCAACATAGTTTTACTCACTGTGTTTGCGATATCCTGGAAAGGTTTTCATATGCATTGGCATGGTCCTAAAACATCTGCGACCTATGCTACTTCCGGTTCCGATCTAAATCGCAGCGTTGTTGTGTTTTAGGTATAGAACGAATGCTAGGCCTACTCAGCTCATTCGCGTAACTTTGCTTTATGATTTCAAATACAAACGCTCAACAAGTGAAGCGAACATAGCATTAATACTGCGTATGCGCAGAGTATCTTCTTCAAAATGCAAGAGGCTTGTAGATTCTTAACAATTCGAAATGGAGATGAGACCCTGGAAAATGTTCCATGAGCCCATCATCAAGTCAATTTTCGCAGTCTTCCAGAAAGAGCAAGTTGAATCACACCCAATGCAAAGTGAGCACGGCACTACTACGAAATCAGCCAACCATGTGCCGCCATCTAAAGAAAATTGGTTAGAATTCTTTCCAGACGGATATAACGCAACGAATTCTTTCCAGACGGATAAACAATAATCGTCGAGTACTACGCTCTCTTGCTTAAATTAGTCAAGGGGAAGTACATAAATAAAAGGCAAAAATGGGCGTTCTTACGTGGTCCGCCATAACGTATACCAACATATTGCAGTGTCAACCATGCAAAAAATTGACCATTTGGGCTTCGAAATTATTATTTGCCCTCTCTACTCTGTAGACCAGTCTCCAACAGTCTGCTCCGTTTCTAAGCTCCTACGGCACATCCGCTCTAAAACGTTCGATGAACGGACTCTATCCGAAAACATTGTGAGCCACTCGAGTCTAAACCTGTCGAATTCAGGGATTCTCAAGAAATCTTTCCTGTGCCGTGTTGTAAACATCACGACAATGTCAGTTCGGCACAATTCGGCTAGTTCTGCAAAATTCCAAAAAGAAAATTTCGCCCAAACTTCGCCCAGGGGGGTTATTTGAGATCCTGATAACGAATATCGTATCCATTTTGTACGGTAACGCATTTTTGTAGGGTTACGGTAGGTACACTGTAGATACTGTACCCCACGGAATCCTCTCAAATTTTGCCCAGGGGGATTATTTGGGGTGTTGATCACAAATATGGCGTCCCCTTCCAAAACATATAGTGTGTTTTGTTTGTTTCATTACCAGTGCTGGTGTAGAAATGGACACTGAGCACAAATAATGACTTTTTATCCAGAAAATAAGTGAGGTTCAATAAGATAGGTGGCATTAAAGAAGGCCGTTGGGTCAGAAAATGTTGCCCAGGGCAAGTCTAGCAAGAGACCTGGTAGAGATCGGCGACTTGGCTCCAAAAGTTGTAGAAGGCCTCCTCTCTTTTTCCGAACCTCTGCCTCCATAGGAATTCGCTACGGTAATCTTCATACTGGAGGTTGTTTATTCCATTGCTCTATTTGGCAAGGCTCTTAAATTTTTGCCAGTGGCACTCTATGTTTTGAGTGTGGGCGCCCGACCTCGGATCAGCAAAATTCAGTTGATGGTTTACTGTTAGGTGGATGAAGCCTGCGCGAACGTAGGAATCCGGTTGTAGGAGCGCCAGCAGTCGCTCACAATAGTGGTGCCGGGGCGTATGTATTTTACAATTACCCTCAGCAGAATCCTAGCATCTCTCCTTCTCACCAAAATGAGGAAGGATCACTCACTTCCTCTTTCGTAGCCATTGAAAAGCCACTGGTGCCTGCGCACCTAGCGCTCTCGGTTATGCTTGCGCTTAGTAACACAACTTTCATCAATCTCCACCACATGTACTGGGCCTCCGAGGATGGGACGATTTCGTCTAAAATATTAGCAGCGAATATCTCGGGGGCGGTAGTAAACCTCCTGGAACGGCGATGAAACGATGAGCAGAAGGTCGCGGTAAACTGTCAGCTCTGGTTTGCAACCATGAACTAGCTAGGAGCTAACTGACAACTGTGGTCTTTGGATGATGAGGCTCTTGCAAAACCTTCAAACCCTTACAGGTTTCGAACCTTCACAGATGGGATGCCCATTGTCCTCGGAGTATGCTGACATACCTCTGAACCATGGATTCGAGTGCAAATGAGACTTTATGTGACCATTATACCCCAAGCGGCCAGTGAATCTCTTCCCGCATAACCTAACTTTGATGCATTACGCTCAAAGATGTAGTTCTACGCCCATAAAATATGTGGGATTTAATTTAGGAAGGAGTAGGGCTCAGCTGTCGGAATCAGCCACCAGGAGATTGGAGTCACCGATGATCTCCGACGGGAGGTCATGGTGATCGAGACAGTGCGAGCATCGACCAGCTGATGTGCCCGGATATGCGTCTTCATCGAAAAGGAGCCAATGCACGCTCGACTGGCTACAACGATGAACCCGAACCATGAGCAAAAAGTCCTCTGGAGGACTTTTTAGCGAAACGACGAGATCGTCTCTGCGTCTCGCGCGCCGCACACTCTTTCGCTCACCGCGTCCTCGTCGTTTCATACTGGGAGCAAGTTCAACGTGACGGTAAGCTCGCAGTTCGATTTCGAACTGTGAGTTTACCTGCAAGTATGGTCCCCGTTTCGTCATAGTTTTTAAGCATCGTACTTAGAGAACCATGTTCGGGCCAATGAAGCTTACATCACTCTCCCGCAGTTCCCCGTAAGGTGGAAGTGAGCTGCCAGTTAACGTTCTTCGTTAACTGACAGTTTCACTAGGTTTACTACCACCCCGGAAATATTGCTCCCACTGGGTTATGGCGTCGTGCCCAGTCCCCAGTTCATACTTCTTATCGACAACTAGGCCTAAGCTGTAGACCCAGAAGTAGGAGAGGGCGAAAATCTTCGCCAGTGGGATGCGAGCTGTGTCGAAAAACGACCCCTTCTTCGCAGGGATCACAGACTTTAAATTTCCGGTTGGTCCGCTGCGACAGTCGACAGTGTATGGCAAATCCACATATTTCCCTCTCTTTTTAACCTCATTGAGCTTTGACAGGATCCAAATATGGGAGTGCGGAGTAATGCTATAGTCCTCAACCAATCTTCGAACTCGCCTTCCTCCATCTTCAGCCTGTCGAACACATCCGCTAGTGTAAAACCCTCAGTTCGTTCTCAAGTCGACGGAGAGCAAGCGTACGGGATGCGGCTATCTCTCTCTTACAATGCCCTTACTTGTATGGATCATCTACATCCTAGGCACCGAGGATTCGCTGCATCGTACCTTTCCCTAGTCCTTAGTGTAAGCATTACCATGGGAAAACCCATTTTTACATTTGCTCGCAAAACTTAAGCCATATTGGTGATCAGGACCTCAAATAACCCCCTGGGCAAAATTTGAGAGGATTCCGTGAGGTACAGTATCTACAGTATACCTGACGTAACCCTACAAAAATGAGGCTACGGTACAAAATGGATACGATATTCGTGATCAGCACCCCAAATACCCCCCCCCCAGCTGGAGTTTGGGCGAAAAATTTTCTTGAAATTTTGGGGCAGAACTAGCCGAATAATCCCGCTCGGAACTATTGTACGCACCCAATACATGGGGACATAGGTGCGATAGGGGGAGCCGAGGGTCTGCGAAGTGGAGGGGGTCTGAGGGGTCTGAGGCCTGTCAGCGGTGCCAAAAGTGAAGGGTGGTCGTCGACCGGGGGAGGAGGGGGGATCGTTACACTACAGACGGAGGTGCTAGTAATTCAGTTGCCGTTTGCATTTATCTATTTAGGCAAGCTCAGGTAAACCCTTCCATCTCCAGCGAATTGGCGGCGGCGGCGCGATGGTTCATCTCCTGGGCGAGGAAAATCTGGCACTAATTTCAACATGAAAAAACATTCAAACTGCGGTTCTTTCCAAAATGGGAGGGTCAGAGGAATATCAGCACTTTATATCTTATCTCCTCGTGTCCAATACCCTATAATTCAATCATAGCAACCCTTTCCCCTTTGAGAATACTGAAAAGTGCCAAAAAACAGCTATTTTTCCCTTATAACTTCCTTACTCGAAACGTGGACATAATAGTGAAGGGTAAATAGTGACCACTTTTTGTGAAATTACACCTATATCACCCGTCACTTCTTTCGGAAGGACGATGTAAGTCGTTTCCGCTAAAGGTGAAGTGTACCGGAGCCGGCTTCTTAAAGATGGCTCCGGTTCTTGCTCTGCGCCCTCCTCTCTCATTGCACTGTCTCGTTTTTAGCTGGAGCCAATGTACTGATTTTGACTCCACCCCTTCCTGCAGAGCGCAGGACAGTCTTTTACCCATCATATCATAAACCCATCGATAGAGAATTTCTTCTACTTCACTATCATCTCATGAACATCTCATTTGGTTTTGTGTGCGAAGAGAAATTCGTGAAAAACCTACTGTTTCCCGCTACCTTCGCCGGTCTCAAACACCTCAATTTGGTTCCCATAAAATATTCACTAGAACATTTGCAGTTGGTTTCAGATTATACAGTTGCTCCTCCTCTTCTTCCGTAGACTGTCCCATTTTTGATTCACTCTGCTTTCGAAAAACGCAAACGGTTCCGCAAGTTTTGACCTTTTCTATGCAAGCAGGGTGCCTTGTTCATCTCCTAGGTTTCAGCTATCCTAGGATACCCTTCACTCTATGAAAATTTTCACTCACAGCCATGTTATTCCCATTTCTTTCAACCCCTTGCAGTCTGTCAATTCAGTGCTTCAACTCGAATTTCGTAACCTGTAAGTCATTCGTTCTGGCCGACTCACACTGCACATACATTTATTACAATATTTCATTGAATGTTTGTTAACGTTTCCTGATAGGGATTGTTCCCTCCAACTTCCTGATATTGCCTTCTGATGCTTCGCCTTCCCCCCCCCCTTTGGGGCCTTCTTTTTCTCATTTCCTTCACCGTTCTCCGGAAACAAAAACAAATTTTAATAATTGTTCTTCTTACCGGTCCCCCCCCCTTCGTTTAAGTGAAGGGGGTCTGTCGGACCCCCGTCCAAAGTAAAGGGAGAGAGAGCCTCGGCTCCGACTATCGCACCAATGCATGGGAAAGGTACCAGAATTTAGGGAATATGCAAGAGTATGTGTAAAACGCTTGAAGTATGTAACTCTCACAGGCATTGCGAAGCGTGCCAGTAAAAGCTTCGTTCCGAAGAAATCTTAGATCACAAAAGTTTAGAAATGGCTTTTGTTATGATTAGCATTAGACATCTAATCCAGTCAAGTATGATCAAGTGAAGTTTCAAATGAGTCGAGTTCCGAGTGACTCAAAACTGCTCAAAAAAGCTGAGGTCACTTTGCTTGAAACATCGACAATTCAATTAAGATAACTCTATAGTGAAATTAAGATAACTCGACATACAGAGACATTTGCCCGACTTTGGAACTGCTCAGACATAAAAACTTTCACAAAAGCAGATTAGTTCGGCTACATATTCCATGGATTTGAAAATGTCGACTATACGAAAAATAACCCACAAATAGTCCAATCTGAAACGTACTCTGCTTACAATATGTAGCTCAAAATCCGAGTTATTCATAATAACGACTACTTGAAAAGACCGAAAAATAAAGCCAGTCATACAGACAGAATCACTCTATCAGCAATCTCCGAGCTAAAAGGCTATAGAAGAGTGATAATGCAATCCCTATTTACACTGCCGCTATAGTCCTTAAAGGCAACACCCACGGAGAATTTCGCTTCTTAGATCTTGATCCAATTGTGATCCAATCGATTGTGGGGTCAATTTTGCAATAATAGTACTAGTCAGAACTTTCCCCGTCACAAGTAATAACGGATAATACCTAGATCAGCAGGATAGTTTTACGAGTTTTCATGCAACCACCGCGCTCCAAAATCATCCTTGGAGCGCAAAAAAATAGCAGCCATCAGCTGATTGTGCAATGATTGCGGGTGGAAGTCCTTCATTTCAACGTTCTCATAACTCATTTCGACCAAAGTTACATTTTTATTCTCAGCTTCCCTTTTTTTACTTCCTTTTCATTTGCCAATAATCTCTCTAAACCCTTTTTCTCGTTCAGAACATCCAATTTTTCAAATATTGCGTGTATCTGAATTATTTAGTTTCTAGAACGACCACATGACTTTGTTCTTTTCCCGAGGAATGTCTTTATAATAAACATCCCATTTCCTTTCTGTCTATGCTCTTTCTCTTTCAAGAAAGTCGCTTTACTAGCCAAATATCCGATGATGCAAAAAAAAATTGCCGTTGATGATGGCAGCGTTATCGACTTTTTTGTTCGACCCCATACGTGTAACTCGACCGCCCCGCTCCAACCTTCCAAGATAGAAGCATCCAAAGACTGTTTTTGCAAAAGTTTTGGTGGAATTGAACACTTCACTCATACTCCTCATGGTCAAAAACTTAATATTTCGCTGCAATCTCGGAAATGGAATTTTCCGTGGGTGCTGCCTTTAAGACTGTAGCACACTGCGTCGCCCTCGTTGGCGACTATGAGGCCAGTGCGTATCGCTCGTGGGCGGGGCGTCGCTGCAACGATCCATCGCCAACATTGGCGGCCGCCGTCGCCGGCGACAGTGACGCAGGGTGCTACACTCCTCGAGGAGTGTAGCGGCTACCTTAGCTGCCTTCCACAAAATAGGCGCCCACAAATATACTACTATCGCGAATCGATGGGTCAGTCGGCGCAGTTGCTTTGATCAGCCAATACCACGTACTGGAACAATGAGTAAAAAGTGAAGTCAAATAGTCGATAAAATGACGTGAGGAGCAGCCACTTGTGAGACGAAAGCTAACATAAAATTAATGAGAATTTACTAAGACCAATATTAGCATTGGGTACTGTTAAGAGATGAGTGATCAGGATCAAATCAAAGGAATGTCGACCAATCCAAGAAGTATTGAGGCTGGAGCTGTGGTTAGCAAAATGTACTACGTAAAGGAGCGAATATGTCAGTGCTCATGAAGTAGCATGTATTAAAGCAAAAATGAACTGCATGCAGTAGGTTGACCTGCTCATGACTGTCATTGAATAAGACCAACGAACTGTAAATGTAATAAAAATAAGCGCCAACTAGAAAAATGACTTAAAGGCAGCACTCGCGGAAATTTCCGCGTTGGAAATCTCGCGGTATGTCGGGGGATTTTCAGGGACGACGAACTCGTCCGTGCGCGTCCACGATACGGACGACTGTTCCGTGGTGGGTCCCGCCACGAAACCCTGCAAATGGTACGAATTCCATAAACTAGCCTCCGCTAAACCACATGCGCCCACCCTGTCAACGGCGTTAGCTGGCGCGAGGAAACCCTTTTGTCCACCGCAGCAGATGTGTCCACGGCAGTATCCGCAGGTAGACCTCTAATCGCTGTGTTCAACCTACTCCTGTGATTGTCCAGCGGCCGGCTACACGGTACGCGACTCCTTTCAGAGTTGAAAATTTCCGTGAGTGCTGCCTTTAAGAAATGGCTGAAGGCTATCGAAGCAAAATCTAGGCGCCCGGGGGCAGCAACCATCTATAGGCGATGAGACGGATGTGCTCAAATACAGATCACAGCCGCCCTTGTATAATATGTTATTGATACAACAACATATGTAACACGTAATAGTTGTTGAAAACACCAATGACAGCACATTGTTTTGATAGTACATCACTTCTTCACAAACCAAAACACTCAGAATAATGACCATTTCAAAATCCTTGATGCCGGCAAAGGTCTAGGTCTACTGAGCATGCGAAGTTCACAGGAAGAGCCTTCAAATTTTTTGTCCATTACTTGTTTTCCTTTGTTCTTTCTTAAATCTAATCTTTCAAGACATCATCAATAAGCACCAAAAAGAGATCGAAAGGCGCCTCGGTACGTCAATCATCAGTTTCGAGAAGTACCCTAGATTCGACTCTATGACGGAATTTATGAATATTGCTATTATACCCATCGTTATATTCTCTGTTCCACTTATGATATTCCTAGCATATTGGACTTCTTCCCTGAGGTAAGCCGATTCAGCACAGTAGTTTCGTCTTTATGTACGTTGCGCTTACTTCAGACCCAACATGTCATCTGAAGCGTGGCTTGTAACCGGCGCGACAGGAGGAAAAAACGCAGCCTTGCGGTAGACTCATCATTGTGCCTTCAAGAGGATTTACTTATTCAAATAAATCTCTTTTAGAAGGACGATGGAAATTATTGCCGAACAAAACGCGGAAATCGACAGACAAAATCGGTTGGAGCTTACAAAGCACATGATCATCACAGGAGGACATGAAGGAATTACTTCGACTGGTCAACTACTCTTAAATGTTGCGAGGTTTGGTTGAAAGAGTCCAGTTAAAGAAGGTTAAACTACTACTGCACAGAATTTTATCCGATTCCATTCCAAACAAAGCTGGCATCACATGTCCGCCTTCGCAGTACACATGTGAGGTGTTGAGGTCACATTCCCTATAGAATGACATTGAGGTAACCGTACACAAGGGTCAGGATGTTTTCCTTCTCACAGTACATGAACCATGGAAAGTAGTCATCGCGAGATAGAAGATTCCGTGGAAGGCTGCAAATTTTGGTGAAGACTTACAATTCTTGCATTTCTTATAAGGATTATAAGAACAATCTATATAGATCCAGAGACCTAGGATAAGCTTGCCCCCACAATTGTGAAGTGGGAACGAACCAGGGGAATGGAATATTTCCATAACTTAGGTATAGGAGATGTACCCAGTAGTCGATAGCTGCCTGCACGTACCATGCCACAGAACCGATCGAGGTTGAAAAGATGATATCAGTGGAATGTGTGGATTTCCATACAGTCGAGAGTATCAGAGTGCCAAGAGCAGGAGGTGTGACGCTTGCGAGTAGTTCTGGATCATTGGAATTTCGTATAAATCTCCAGGGAGCAAACAATGATTCATAACCAGATAGTCGTAGGCCTTGAAAGCCTCCTAATTATTCTGCGATAGGGAGGAAAGGATAAAATTTCGTTATGATGTTGATCTTGAGACTACCGTTGTCAAGATGATCATTTCCAACGAACTCACTCAGCAATTCCAATAATCTCTGTAGGAGACTGCGTTTTGTGCTGAATTCACAACTGTTCAAACTTGAAGGTAGCACTCGCGGAAATTCACACTCCTGAACTAAGTCTTTTATCGTATAATCGGTTGTTACAAAGTGACAAGTAAGTGGAACACAAACAGTTGCCATCCATCTGCGATGATATGGTAGTGGGCGCTGATGTCAATGCGGACTTTTGTTGTACGTCAAGCCAGCTGATGCAGGCTTGGTCCAGACGCGACTGAGATCCGTGTGACGATGCCGTTAAACCACCACGTTTCGTGGGCTGTATTGGATTGGGCAATGCTAAGTGGGTGTAGTTTTTTCATCTTGTTTTTCTTTTTACTGGGATCTGAACTTCTTTCGATTGCGTATCATGAACCATTTTGTAGATCTTGTTTGACTCTTTACAAGCATTACTACTTTCTCAATTTCAGCTACTTCTTATTTTCTATCGCATGGAATGTGACCCTCTGATCCTACAAGAAGTAGTACCTCCGACACTTTTTAGTGTTTGACTTCAGTCATGGATCAAACACAGGTCAAGAGGCTAGGAATACAAACAATGTCTAACGAGAAATCATTGCTGCTGAAAGGACAGCACCAGAGCTGATGTGCGCTGCAAAAATGCCAATTTCGCCCAGGGGGATGTCCTATCGTTTGGAACGTGCAGTTTGAAGAACAATGAAGTGATTATCCGGAGGATTCGCTCTAGGTGTAAGGGTGTTAATTCTCAGCCACACTTAAGTTGAGCTGATCCACTTCGTAAAAACGTCCACAGACTCAGTAAAAGGTGACCCTTCACAATGTGCCCGCGCGACACCTCCGTGAAAATTTCGCGAAAACGACAATAGAGATGCTGGAATGGAGTGTAATTCTATTCATGCCAACTCTACGGGCCTGAAGAAGTCACCAAACACTCATCTTATTTCATGTTGTCTACTTTTCTAGGCGCTTTATAGAGCTCCACTGAAAAGCTGCAGTCGAGGGACGCAAAATGAGTCGTCTCAAACAATATGGAAATCCATGAGAATGCACTTGAATAGCTGCCCATGCTCTGTTCACACTGGGAGGAGGAAAGACGAGCTATATAAATCTCCTGTTGTGATTGAAGTTGTTGGAGAAAATCAGTTATTTCAATACTCGTGAAAGCCGCACGAATTTGTTGCCCAATCCAATAGATATGTACAGGGGTATCAAAAACTTTCCGGCCTCCACTTGCCTGTTCCATAAATCTGTACGGTTTTGAGGGCACCATGTACGGCGAAGCCTTTCATGTTAATTTGCAAAGTTTCATGAGATTTCGTTAAAATTCCCAGAAATAAGAACGTTTTATTCAAGCCAAGTTATGGTTATCGCTCAAAAAATGTGTATCCAGCGAGAAGCAACCGACGAAATTTTGTTTTGTAAACAAAATTTATTGAACAAAATCTAAATCCGCCCCTGAATTCTAAACGAAGAGGAAGTCTTCTAGCATTCCCACATAAAATTTCGGAACTCAATATTTTTAATGGAGTGATAATCGGTCAGAAACAGAGCGACCTCTGATCAACGAGCAGAGACAAGACGAAGACAGGGGGGCTGTACGAAAAATTATTGAGGATTGCAGAAAGGGTTTAGGAGCAGAAAGCGTGCAAGGACCTAAGCTATTCAAAACTTCCTTTGGAAACTTTTTATGCTACCATCTAATAATTTTAACCTTCGCAGAACATTGAGTCTCCAAAACTTCTTCGGCTTTCAACAAGAAAATTCCAGTTGAATATTGAAGGGAGATTTTCCAGAGTTGTGTGTAAAGCAGAAAGGATAATCTGTAGTGGCTTGACTGCCGATAAGTGAGAAATTCACTGCCAATATTTGAAGTCCCAAACGCGGAGTCCTGGCTCAGGAGGGGCAGATCTCTGAAACCAGTGCGATCAAACACGGAACGGGGGGGGGGGGGGGGTGAAAACGTCTTGCCCAAAATTCTGCGCGATAGAGAAAAGATCATGTCACCTATCCACCTGTACGGAAACCCCAATGAATTGAATAATTATAATGCTACTTTGTTCCACCCTTTTCGGGAACGAGTCAAGAAAAATTACTGCAGAAATTCAACGGAATTCAGGCTCTTCAATGAGACATCCTTTTTCACAAAATTGCATTGTTTCATGACAATGCGAATGCATTTCGCTAACTCAGCCAGTTTGCAGACGGGGTCTAGGGACTAGCTACTAGAATCCGTGAGAAAGTGTGAAACGACGCTTTAGCGAAACAAAACAAATAACGAAAAAGAATCCACGTTCGGTGTGTATATTATTTTTTTTGCATGGATGCATATTTATTCCCTTGAAAATTTGACTGCAGTAGCTAATCCGCAAGTGGTCCAGGCCGGAAACTTTTTGATACCCCTGTATCAACAGACTGTAGGCCTTCCCATTATGCTGATCTCAACGATGAACTGCAAAATGCGTAGATGTGTCGAAACCCTTGTTTTCGGAGGGTCCGAAAATGCAGTTCCCGTACCACTCGAGCAGAGAGGTCCACAGAACTGCTAGCTGCTCGCCACGGCTACAGCGTTGGCTAACATTATGGAATTCGCAAACTGGAAAGAAAGGGGAAAAAATTAAAGCTTCGACAGAAACTAGCCCTTATAGTAGTTAAACAGCTGTAATTACCCTACAATGCTAATGGAAAAGATTCGCAGTTACCAACAACAAGAAATAGAGAAAATGGGGGAAATTGGTATGATTTCGAAAGCATATTGGGGGAATTCACTTTAAAAGGGTTGCGATTTAGTAAACAGATCAGCCGACAATCATTCATATTCGCGCCCCAGAAAGATTTCGGTGCTCCACTGCAATCGAATGCAACCGCGAAAACACGTACAATCAGCAAAGAAGCAAGTCCGTCTGGTCCTAGGCGATCTTATTGGAAAATAGGCAATTTCAGTGCAGCTTCGCGAGAGTATTCCCCAAGTCCAGGGTTTTTCAAGGCTCTCGGAATGTTTTCAACAAAATTTTCCGTGGGTGCTGCCTTTAAGAAAGGCGCTCTGTCGAGCCCGCAGAAGGCAGCACCCTTTTCGTGGAATTCTCGCGCCTTTTGAACTACTCCATCATTAGGTAACAGCTGTGGTCCCTCAAAACCATGGAATACCACGAAACCTGCAAACTTCCATTAGTTAGTGACTTCCATTAGTGCTACCTTCACGTCAGGCGAATAACCGTAGGCATATCATGCCTATAATTAACATTTGCGATTTTGGCCTTACTTCACAAAGCGAAAACCTCTGGGGTGGTAGTAATTAGGCCGAAATTCGCATCTAAGCGTGATGTGTAAGTCCCACTTAAGTGCCACTTAACACTAGATTTCAATTTTTGGAAATATGTTCATCAAGGCCCAATACACGCTCTAAGAAAGTTTGGATTGAAAATTGGCATCTAAGTGGGAGGAAATTCTGATCCTTTTCCGAAATTTCCAGCTTGCGCTTAGTTGGTGCTGAGCTACGGTTGCGCTTAGTTGGTGCTGAGCTACGGCTAAGTCTGACCTAGTCAATAATTGGACAGTGCACGTGAAAGAGCGTGCAACTTTGTGAGGCGCAGACACCTTGCGAAATCTGCAGCAAAGTGTACCCAAGGGTACATTTTGATGCAGATTTCGCTGGCGATTTCGCCGACACAACCGCGCTCCGAGAGTGCATGTCCACATTATGCCATTCATTCACGAGGAGCTGCAGGAGATGCAAGGAAGATCATTACCAACAGTACATTCTTGCCAAGAAATCATTGATCACATGTCTCTCAGCATGCACAGAAAAGGTGAGCGGTAGTGTAGTGGGCAGGATGCTGGTTCATCGTGCAATCGATCGATGGTTCAATTCCGCTGTAATGTCAGAGCTTTGCAAACAAATATTCATATCTTTCCTGCATAATAGGCGGCTTCAATCACACCGGCTAATTCCCAAGCAGTGGCTTGAGCTACAAAGCAACTTTTTGACCCATGATGGGAGAAAAATCCTTTGACCTATGTGCATGCAAAGAACAATCATGGCGTGTATTGGGTGGTGTAGTGGTTAAGTGGCTCGGTCAGAACAACTCGGTCTGTGGATCAAGATCTGTCCAAGGCAAACGTTTTGCAAATAGTTTTTCAGACCTTTTGTACAGAGGAGTTAGGTGACAATTCCTATGCCTATTTCAAACTGAGAACTGAGAGTTGAGCGGTAAATCATCCTTAGTCACTAATATGCATGAATTCTCAAACAATACTTTAGGCTTTACTTACGGTTGGCTTTTCATACAACTGCTAATAGGAAGTCGAGAGACCTTAACTTGGATTAATTTAGTATTATAGAGAGGTGCGCAAGGTCACACATTTTGTAGAAATCCGCAATCGATACCCGGAAGTATATGTTCCTAGGAATTCAACTGAACTCGTTTTACCGGCATGGAACCGGAACGTACTTCACTGTGCAGTTGGTGGTGCAGTGGTAAGTACGCGCGGTTATACGAGCGTAGTCAAAGGTTCGATTCCCGTGTTGTTATGGGTTTTTGCATTGTTCTATATAACCCTATGGTTAAAGATGAAGATTGTTTAATAACAGAAACGTGCGCACTGTGGTCCAAAGGTTGTAGATTGTAGGCCAGCGGCCGAGTGGTCAGTTCTCCATGAAAGCGAGTGTTTTGAACTTGATATTTCGTGTTATATGTGTGACGATTACCTGCTAATTTCCTCCAAATCAGAAATGTTAAGTCGGACTTGGATGCCACTTAAAGTTATCTATTAATTTCCATTTTCGACCAAATTACTACCACCCCTGATCGTCTCCACTTGTATTTTTGAAGAATTTCAACTTTTTCTCACGTTTTGAGCCCTCTATTATGCGAACATAATTATCCAATATTAGCCCAGTTCTTTTTTCTTTCAAAGACAACAGAGACGTCGGATATAGAAAAGCGAATCTCACACATGTATTTTAGCGTGAATACAAGTAAAAAAATTCAGGTTGTCCGTGGCATCAACTATGCCGCAGAGTGCCGTCGCAACTGAGTCGCGATCGTCTCCTCCTCCAGTTGTCTCTTCCCCGCAGATCGTCGTCATTCCATCATGTAGTGAGACCAGTGACAGTAGTAAAAACAGAGCGCTTTCTTCTCGTGAAAGCATATCCACAATTCAAGTTCCAGCTCCACAATTGCTCAGCGTCGCGAAGACAAGGTGAGACTTGTTCTTTGTATTTTCTGTAATATTTTTCGGAATTTGCATCTCATCTATTACTTCCTTATTACTCATCCCTCAAGCTGAAATGATGAAGCATCCTTAGAGCTTCTGTCCACTTTTTATCACTGCAAATGCATCACATTGTATGTAGCATGCACACGATTCCAGAAATCTCTTTTTCTAAAAATAAAGATTATTCTGCGAATCCATTCAATGCTGAGAGGTAGAGCCATTTCTGATCAAAGAATCATTCTTATGTTGGTAACGTTGCTGTCGAAAAAAGTAGAAGAGCAAAGTTGCAAATTAGCTGCTACTTCTTATACATTAAATTATCTGATATTTATATTTATTTATGTGTTTACTATAAACATAACTTTTGTCCTCAACTGACTTGTCAAGCGAATTAATTCCAACTACGGTTTGTGCCGATGTCACTACACCAACACCAATTGCTAAGGAAAGGGAGCGATGTGCATGTATATCCGAACATTGGCAGAGATTTTCCACATTTTTCCTAACATTTTGGTATGAGTAATACGCAAGTCTGAATTTATTTTAATTTGTGGCTACTTGAACCGCCGGAAGTTTAAAGGCGAAATAGTAGATACCCCTGTATATGTCAGCCGAGAAATAAACGCTCCAGAAACTGAGTTTGCTTGAGTTTGCGTCAGACCGACATTGTATTTGCGCCATAAATTGCCCCATTTGAGCGGACACCTCGAGTGACGTTGGACAGCTGTTTCGACACATGAAAGAAGAGATGGATATGCATTTCTTTCCCAGGGATATGCATGAGCTATGCACAGCATCTTCTATTAAGATTTTTTTTTGCTTGGAGTAAAAGTACGTACAGTGACTCATGGAAAAGCAAAATTTTCTTGTTCTCAAGTTGGGAAAAACTATAAGAAAGAAGCCTGAGGTGTTGATGGAACTCAATGTACTACTTCTTTAGTGACCAACTGCCTTGGAATAAAGTTGTAGTGTTCAAAGCTCAGAACTCGGTGTGTTCATAGGATTACTAATGCTTTCTTTCCTACCTTATGTTACCTTACATAAATTTAAGAGGACTCATCTTTACGTCTAGTATTATGCCGCTTACTACAAAACCACGCTTTGTGAAAGGCTTTTCTGTCGACATCAGTTGTAGGAAAATTAAGGGAAAAGTCATTTGGAGAATATCAGAGATAAGGAAAACAGAGAAATTGCTAAGGAAAGCATCAAACTTGAAACGTCCCAAGAAGTATGTATAGTATTTCCACTCAGGATGAGCTTACCCTCATTAGAGTTGAGTTAACCGAAGAAGGAAAACACGCTGAAACTGATCACCTCCTTTAATCTACTGCGATAGTTCACTTCAAGCCTGTGATAGCTATAGGAGGACAATTCACCTTGGCTGATGATCGCGAGGACTTCATGAGAGAATATTAAGGGATTGGTAGGTTTCACGCAAAATTGCAGCTTCATCATTTTGCATCCTGCAAATCAACAGATAACAGCTGTGGAATCTCAAACAATGTTCTTTGCTTCACTACAGGATTTCACTGCAAATGCAGATCTATTCAAATATTTCATTGAAATGTAGAATATATCAGTAACTGAACAAAATAATGCATTATTTTTTCCAACAATGAAAAAATCAATTCCATTCTACATGTAGCTCCAGCTTCCACGAACTGAATCATAATTGAATTTCCATTTCAGCTCTCGCAAGCATTCTCGACGTCAGTCTTCTGTTGAAGACGTGAAACAAGTGAGAAGAGCTCGCGGTTACCGGTCACACTCACAAGCGAAACCTTGGAAAGCTGGCAGTCTTATGCTTGGAGGATTTGCACGTAGGAACATGGACTAACTAGCACAAGTCCTGAGCGTTCTTCAGCTAGCGACATTACCACGAGATGTTCTGCAGAATTTTTTTTCTCATGAACAAGTGCTGACCCGAGGTATACTAACTGCATTGCTCACACTGATGTTTACGAGAAAAGAATAGCAGGGTTTTTAATCAGGCTTAGAGAGCTCACACCTCGTCATTTTTGAGACCGAGTGATAGCAATCGACCTCGAACCTTCGCTCAGGGGTAAATGCAAGTGTTGGGTTACAGACTGCACGGACCGCTATCGGGCACATAGAATATAGGTGTCCAACACGTCATCATAGGGGCTCGGAATCCATTCTTTCGACGTCGTGTCCAAAAAGAACTGATGCAGGTTGCGCCAGTGTTATACTGCCCTTTGGTTCGGCGTCGACTCGTAACCTTCATTTCATGCTCCAGGGTTGAGCCACATTTAGCTACCTCATTTTGAGATTTTATGAACTTTGAGGACTTCACTGGCTTCCAACTCCGATTTTTTCAGAATTTCACCATACCTGCGTTGTTCCAAAATATAGTTTTAATTTTGCTAGTCCGACATCAGCTCTTCGGAGTTCTTTCCCTTCCGATCTTCCGACTTCTTTTCCTCACAGTTGCTGAGCTCTAGTATTAGCATTAAAACCACGTCTGGTCCAAATCCCTGCCAGTCATAGAAGCATACGTAACAGTATAGCAGTAGAACCTAGGTCAGTGCAAAGCCTAGCTGAATTCTATAGATCTATCAAGCGCGGCGTCTGAGCTTGTAGTAATATTCTCAGGCAAGTGACCCGTGGATTCTCTTACGCTATATAATCGTGGTTTATGTACGGGTAAACAAATTTTCGGCGGTAAACAGTTGAACTTGGATGCGATCCATTCGTTCGGCTCACAAGAGCAGTTGTCGGGATGGAATAATTCAGGAAGCGCTCTGTTATGTGAAAGGGATCCTTCCGGGTATGTAATTAGTCAAATGTTCCACATATCACATATTTGCAATGCGCAAGAGAAAACGTGTAGGAAGCTGGCTTCAGAATACATCCTGCCAAAAATTTTTTATGTGATATTGAAAAATCCCTCCCGTACACAGGAAGTCTAGAAACTGTGTTTTGCATCGGTATGCATGGATTCCGCGTGGGACAGGGGATATCGTGGGTTCTCCGTGGTGTTTGCGTCGGATTTCCCTCAGATTTTGAGAAGCATGGGTTCTGCACGGATTTCACCATCGTACAGAGCTATCGATTTAGAAAAACCGTGTTTTGCACTAGTGCGCATGTCTTAATCGTGGGATTGGTATCTCCCGATCTCATGCGAAATACGGTCTCTAAGTTTATTGGGTAGATACACTTTTTTGGAGCGCAACTACTGTTAATCTTGAACGCTGCATCCTCATTTTTAGAAAGGCTATCGAAATTTAATGTAATTAAATTTCAAAGCCTTTCTAGAAATGAGAAGTGCATGATAGGGTGAAAGGCTCCACAATACATAAAGCTTCCAAAACTGTGCATAAATATGGAACAGAAAAAAAAAGGAAGTCGGAAACTTTTCGACATCCCTGCATTCATGACTGTCTGCAAATCGTGCTGGATCACTGCTACAATAACGCAAATTTCTACGCCACCGCTCAGCCGAGATTTGAATACCAATACCAGAATACGTTTTCAACGACAGATACTACACTAATAGAAACGTGAAATGTAATATGAAGACGGTAAGACTATTCAGTGTGGAGCCCTCCCAATCCCCCTGATTTGTCATCAGCGAAAAGCGCATTTGCTTTTGCTCCGATATCTAGTTCAGCCTTAATCGTCCCGCTGATTCCAATGATGTGCGCCAAAACGCATAAAAGTGACGAAAACTCCCTTTTCGAAGTGTCCAAAAGTACAGTTCACGGAGCAATTGGGTGGGGCAGTCCGCGTGAGTGCTGGCCACCCGCCATTGGTGCAGCGCTGGCAAACACGTCTTGACGGGTCCGATCGAAAAGATTTATTTTTTCGCCCCAACAAACTGTTTCGAATCTCTTCCCAAAAAAAAAACGTTTGAAAGATGGGTTTAAAGACCATTTTGTAACATTTTATGTATATCCTGGACCCAGCGCATCGATGAGATTCAGAACCCGCCTAAACCTCAACAAACGAGGTGGTACATTGCCTCTAATGAACTACCAAAGCTCTTCCGTCTGCTGTATATTCTGAAACTTCTTATACTGAGATTGTGAGAACGTCACAGGTCGATCAACCACATGATTACATCTGGCCTTCCGACTCTGTGTATCCATATTTGTAACATATTTATTTGGTTTTCCTCTGACGTTTGCATTTGTGTGATAAATACTTATTTGAAGATAGTATTTTGTGATTCAATTTTACATATATCGCTATGCATTAGGTATTGTTCACGCAACATTGACTTGCACTGTACAGAGAAGTATCACGTTTATGTCATTGCTTATTCTAAGTATGGCCTTTATTTTTCCACAACTTAAGATATCGTTAAAGAGAAAATAAACGTTTGGAAAACTAACAAAGAATCTGCAATACTATACAGTGTTGAAAACCTTCTAGAGAGTAATTAATAAGGATCTATGGAAGCAAACGCATGATGGCGCCAAAATTGTCCAGAAAAGAAGCTTACTGAGGCGGCAGCGGTCGGTCCGTCGTTAAATGGCTTGATATCCACTGTAAAGATGGATGTTGCTCTGGAGGACCTGCCTCTGTGGCCTTGGAAGATGTGCGACCAATTGCAGTAGTGTCATCCGCCGACTTTCCGACGCCTTCCCTACTTCCACTCTCTTCGCTCCCATTCAAGATTGTGTTCAGAGGGGATGGTTCATTCCCTGTCGCTATTTTTTGACTATTTGTGGATTCAAGAGCCTCCTCTGCAACTCTGCCCTCTCCGAGAGGTGTTGCTTGCGGCACTGTCCCTGCTTGAGAAGAGGTCCTGTTTCTACGAACTTCCCAGACCATGTTTGGATGCGAAATCCGCAGTGTGGCTGCTTCACGGAACAGTGGATTTGTACTTAGCTGAAAGATCATGTCGACAAGTTCTTGGGGTGAATCCTTGAGGTCAGCCGTATTCACGAAGTGGTTCTCTTCGATGACTGGAGAATGCATTTTCGGTGCTCCAGCTGAAGCACGCTGGTTATTAGCCTGCTCCGTAGAGAGGTTGTTATTGTTCTGGTTTGCGATGTTTCGATTAGTGTTTACTTTTACATTAACATTGGACGGTCTTACGTTTACGGTTGGCATTCCGATCGCCCTTGCAACTTGAATAGCGGTATTAGCAAGGGTACGCTGCACTGCTACCTGTGTCCTCAGCCGTCTTATGTTGGCTCTCGTCTGTACAAGTCTTCTATTGGCGGCGTTGAGACGCTGTGCGGCAGTAACATCAGACTGTTGCTGAGGATCTGCATCATCGCTTGGCTGCTCATAGCCAGCATCATCAGCATCTCCAGCATCGGTTGGCGGTGGCGAGTACGAATCTGAAAAAATGAAGGTTCATTTAGGCCAACAGAGTTGCAGTGCAGTTCTCACCACTGCTTTCATCGTAGGGATTGATGCCATCCGGTTGGATGTACTGCGTGTTGTCGCCGTATCCGAGAGCAGAGTAGGGCTCCTCGGTTGCGCTTACTTCCATGTTCTCATATGTGCTTGCTGGGAGCTGCTGACCACCATCGTATCTGAGTAGGAACTCATTGAAACGCATGCAACACTACAGTGCGTTTCATAATTATAGGGACACCCAACTTTTAGCTGTAGCTAACTTTACCGTGAAACAATCGATTTGATTTTTTGTTCATTGAATTCAGGATGTGAAATTACCTCTAGAGATTTACTTTTCATTAACATCATTAATATATGAGATTATTATAGAGAAAGATAGAAAAAACTGTTTCAAGATTATGGGGACATTTGGACTTGAAGAGACGATTTACCCAGAAAACCGAAACTAACAGTGCAGGTGTTACCACTGGGTTATTCCCTATTCAGTGCAGATCCAAACACCCGGTTCTCCAAACTGGTGAAGGCGTTCCGGAAATGTTCGGCCCAACATTGATCTTAGTTTCTTGAACTGCGCTCTGAAGTTTTTCAGCATAAAAATTCCAGCAGCGTTAATAAGCATGAGTCCATCTAGGATTTGTATTACACACATTTTCAGCTAAAAAAAGTGTTCACAAGTTTTTTTTTTCAGGTACAAGGCATCGAGTTTGTTGCAGCTTTTCTATGCTGTGGTAACAGGGAATAGGGTGGGGGCGGGAGGGGGGGGGGGGCGCCTCCCCCTCCCCCCTATTCCCTATTATGCTCAGCCTACTTACCCTTATTATGTACTTTGCCTACCTAAAATGCAAAAACCGGCAACCATTTTCTGTCATCATTTCACGGTATATCGGTGGTTATAGCTGCTCTCAACTACTTTAATCAACCGATAGTTGCAGCAAGGTCACTTCTCTGTAGTGAGTCCACCTGCTCAGAGGAGGGTCGCAAAAGAAAGCAATACAATGCTAGATTTTCCGACGATTCTCCGTTGGAATAATTGCTAGAACAATGAGTTATACTGGTGTGGTCAGTGAATGCAAGCGAGCCGAGCACTGGAAGAACTCTGGAAGTCCGGCGGTAGCCGCATGGCCAGACTGATGTAACTATAAGCAGAAATACTAAGTATCACGTGCATTTGGAAAAATGGGCGTAAATCCTTATGGAGACAAGAGTGGACCGAGACGTTAGTTGTACTGGTTAACTATCAGTTGATATGACAGTTATCATTCCGACTGTCAGTTATCAAGAAACTGCCCCACTTCGTATATCCCTAAAGCGTATAAAGCGCGGATAGTCTAAACCCAGATAACTGGATAAGGCAAACGCAACAAAACCTGTCAAGACACACCCCCAAGAAATGGAAGGCAGACATTGCTGCATGAGGAGGAATTACACTACAGGGTGGCGCATAATTACTGTCCCAAAATAAAAAGCGCATAAAACTTGTATAAATCAATCAATTCAGACGATCTCTCCAACAACTATTTAATAACAGCTAAGAAAACAAAAGTCAAGATATCATTCAATGTGGCCTCCTTTGGCGCGGATGACAGCCTTCAGACGCTCAGGACATGACTCCACCGCGGCGCGCACGTGATCTTGCGGTATTTCGTTCCAGGCGTTCTCCAGAGACTTCTTCAGAGCATGAACGCTGGTATGTTTTTTTCTGACAGGCCTCCTGCTCCAGCAACGCCCAGATTGAGAAGTCCAGGACATTCAGGTCAGGCGAATTAGCCGGCCATTCGGATACGCGGATAAAGTCCGGCAGGTTGGCGAGGCGGAGGAAGGGCTTTTTACTACAATAGGCTCCGCCCACCAGCGAGAGGTGAGAGGCGCAGGCCGCAATGCGCCGGCGAGACATGACCGTTTCCGTAGTGCTCCGTTGCCCATGGAAGCACATGATTCTTCAGTATTTCCAAATACACGTTTTTGGCAATCCTGACGTCTTTTTCCACGAAAATGAGGGAAGTTCGCCCATCGCTGACACACCAGCGAAAACCATCACAGAAGCTGGATGCAAGTTGCGTGATACAATCCGACCCGCTGCGTCGGCTTCTCTACTACTTTCTGCGTACACCCTATCATTTTGGGGATTGTACCCCTGCTCAACTGTGAATAGTTTTTCATCTGTGATAACCGTTCTCATGTGTCAAGCTGTCAAGCTGTCTCAGTTCTCCTCCATGCATCTCGAAAATTGCGGAACGGTGTGCTGACGGCTTTGTCATTTCTTGTAAAATGAGGCAAACCAGGTTCATGTGAGGCAGATATATGCAGAATGATATGCCAAACATTACAATAACAAAAACAGATTTGAGTCTATCAGTTACATCAAATCTCGCACTCGCACAATAATGTGACAGTAATTATGCGCCACCCTGTACATTCCGACTGATACCAGCAGCATATTCCATGTTTCGGCTGCCTTGAAGGGCTAGCTCCTGCACGATTAACTGTGGTGTCGTTCATTCTGCCTTCTGCGCCTCACGTCCTGCGTTCTACCTGCTCCTTGCCCCGTGGCGTCTTGCCCCCTGGGAGGTGTATATAAGCCGCCGGTTGAGCGTCAGAGCTTACCCGTGTCTCCGCCACGGCGGAGACAACCTCCATGCGAAACTCGTTGGGCCGGCTGAGCTCTGGGTAGAACCGTGGCCCAGTGCAATAATCGGTCAGACGAAATGCATGCAGTGCGGACGCGGGCGGGTGCGGCGCGGACCTGGAAGTCCGTCGCGGGACCACTGCGTCCACCAAGCGTAACCACGGAACGTGGATGTTTTTGGATGAGCTTGGGTGAGCACCCTCTCACCCAAGTCTACAATAAGAACACAGCCCTGCGCCCAGATTAGGCTGCGATCCTAGGTTCGAGACATGCAAACCAGTTCATCGCCCCCGAAACACAGCCTTTCCGGGGCTAACGCAGTTCGTGGGGCTTTGACTTCGCGGTGTAACTACTGTTGAAACGTGTTCGGCCTGTGTTCGTCCTCTCGGAATCTCTGAGAGGCTACATGCTGCACATTATAGATCCATGAATGACTGCAAATTTTGTAGCGCATCCGCTTTTCCGGAGTGGAAAGCTTCCCGGGCAAAATTAGGTATATTTCCCCAGAAGGTATATTTTCCCAGAACGACTGTTCTTCAGGCAACCCGGGCGATGAAGTATGACAGTCTTGCCATAAGAAAACACGTTTCGCAGTTTCAGAGCTTCAACAGTTGCACCGCTTACTCGAAGCTCATTTTGGAAACGTGTTCGTTCCTACAGAAGCTATTGCCCTTTCCCATCGTTGTTGCTTGGAAGCTGGAATCTCGTTTGTGAGCCACAAACCTGACCTGGGAATTCAATGCAGATGCATTGAAGCAAAAACCGAGCTGCTTATTCACTAGAACTAGAGGTTATGTCTTAATTTTATTATTATTATTATTGAAAGCCTTCCCTCACGCCACCACTTATTATTAAAAGCCTTCCCTCACGCCACCACCTTGACGTTTTGTGGAAAATCCGTACCGTAAACCTATGCATGATTCAGATGTTCTATTAATTTTACACAAACAGTACCTGTATCCTGTTTCTTCCAAGCGGGAATCAGGCTCATGCTCCGCTGAATTGTAGCTAGGGCTGTGCTTTGTCCCTCTGAAAATGGAAAATTTGTTAGTCTGTAATCATTGTTCACCGCAGTAAGAAACATATGAGCCATGCATGGATCTGCTTATTTGTCAGAACAAATACGCTTCGTCGCTTGAGAAATTCTTCATGTTATAGGTGGTGCGGAGAGTTCAGTATGTACGCAAAAAAATGAAAGACACCGCATGCATCTGTTCTGTGAAGAAGCAGCAGTAAAAGAAACTTGAATCTTAGTTTATCTACATTTTTATTCCGGAGGAAAGTCAATGACCTTCTTTTACTCCACAAGATCTTTTACGGGAAGTGTGGGCTTGAACCTCAAAATCTGTTTTCTCTCAGAATGTCAAATACTGGAACCATTAAATCTCAACTGGGGAATGCCCGGCTGAATCGCTGGCCCTATTTTATTTTGTCAACAGGACTGTTCCCAAATTCGTTAAAATTCGCAAAAAAAAATCCAATCCCTCTCGGTCACAATACATCAAAACGCTTCTCAAACGCGTGAGTGGCTGGTTCTAAATCTCCTCTTGTCCGAGATTCACTTGCAATACGACCTCCTGTGCTCAGGAGCTGGGGTTGCTCTGTAAGATCAATCCCATCAACCCCATGTGATGACCGTCACCGTTGGAGAAAGAGAAAGAGAAGAGAACACGTCTCATGGCTTCGATGACTTGTCAGCAGCAGGAAGGGCAAACACTGACTACGATGTAACAATCACCGCGCTGTACCTCCTTTATGCGCATCAAATACCAACTTATTTGCTCTCTGAAGCACATCATAAGCTTCAAGGTACTCACAAAGAAAGGATACCAGGTCAAGGTGGCTGTTCGTAATGCTATGTGTTTTCACATACTGTTCGTAGCTGTGATCTCAATCCACTGCCACAAATTTTCAGCGCAGTTCTCTGTAGTGAGTTAGAATTATTTTTCTCGCAGATTTAACATAAATTACTTAGACACGAACTCCAAGCCGTGCTATAGTGTGGATGTTTTAGTTCCTAAAAGCCACTGAGCGCTTGTCGAAAGAACGAGAACCTCGCTAGTGCACTGCCGATACAGCTGCCTTTTCCCGACTTGGGCTCGTACATGAGAGTCGTAGTCAAAGTCAGTTCAGAAAAAATTGGGCGCAACTTATTGAGCAGAAGCACAAGATCAGCGTTGAGAACTGTATATGATAGTAGACATCGCACTATGAATGGTCACTTCGATTCAGTATCTTTTACTCGTAAGATCTGTAATTAGTGACTTCTTTGACCTCTAGTATCCTAACTTTTGCTACCGCAGCGCTGACTCTCTCAGTGAAAGGTGGTTTCAAGTGTTAGGTGGTAGAAATGGGTGGCGGTCAAGACGTACGCCGCGACGCGACCGCGCCGCATGCGTATGCGTCTCAAGTTCAGCCTAATTCTTCAAATTCGATGCATTGAATGACATCGGTGACCACCTCCTCACAGTTTGTTGGTTGCAGTAGCAGTTATATGTCCTACTCAAGCTCAGAAACTTGTCCATTTTCCCGCAGAACCGCTGGAACTGGCTGCAGTCGCGACGCGTGCTTGAATCAACCAATCACAGCTCAGCAGCGTACCTCTTGTCACGCAGCCGGTAGAAGTGATCTCGCGAACGGCGTGTCTCAAGCTTGAATGGTAGCGATGGAAAAGCCCCAGCAAGGACACCGATAAAATTCCGGAAAAGGGACAGGTGATTTCCGGTAAGGGTGCCAATCAGGGATGAGCGGATACGAGATTTTTCACGACCCGGATAACGGTGCGGCTAACGGATAGGCCAAAAATGACCGGATAACGGATACCGGACAACGGATAACGGATAAGTGTTAAGATACTACAAAGCACCACCTTCTACTAATACCAAGAATAATATTAAGATATTATTAATACCATTATCTACTAATATCTAATATGTATGAAGAATTATAAAAGGGATATACGACCTGAATATTGTGGATGAAAATTAGCACAAGCACAGATCTTCTCATTAATCACCAAATCCGCCATTCTCGGGATCCCCATAACGAACTCTGGTCCTTCCACGGTTTCAAGTGAATATTATCGTAAGGGAAAAGGGAGCGTTACCAGGCCACCGTGATTGGCACATTGGTCGGATACACCAATCACAGTAGCTCTTTAACGCCCCATTTCCCCTCACGATGATACACACCCCACGGTTTCTTCTTTAGACCCATTAAAGACAACACGACAAAGATGTTTTTTTTTTGAGGGGGGGGGGGGAGGCGTGACATAGGCTGATCCTTTGCTCCATATATCTTTTATGGCGTTCTGGTAAATCTTCTAGTACTGACTGAATATTATGGTCCCATTCACTCCTAAAGACTATGTATATATAGATCCGAAAAGGGAACAGTAGAGTTAAATGAATACTCGAATTGAACTTCGCGAGCAAGAGGGCATTACTCATCTGTAAGTTGTGAGGTCATCAACTTCAACTTTGTCAGAGGTCACAACATTAGTCAGTGTTGTTGATAATCTTACAGGCAAACAATGGTTTCGAGGTTATTGCCTCGATTGTCGGAAAACCCAGTAAACCTGAGCAAGAGCCTTTCTAGACGAGTGCAAGTCTGTATTACCTTCTCCTACATCGCTTCCAGACTCAAAATCACACACGAGGAAAAATGCGCTAGATCATGTGATACGAAGGATTTTCTTGAAATGGAAGCTCTCCTCTGTTGGGAGCGTGCGGAATGAATCTATTATTGTTGGCCTTATCCGCACCGTTATCCGGCATCAAAGGCCCGGATAACGGTGCGGGTAACGGACAGGCCAAAACCTACGGATAACGGTAAAACGGATAACCGGATACGGACAATCCGCTAATCCCTGGTGCCAATGAGGTAACAGAAAGGGCGACTGTTGAACATCTAAACGGAACTCCAAACGGCCGTGTGCAATGGACGGGACCGCGACTCGCTTGGGAAGAGACACAGGGGCTCTGCAAGCTGACTCTCGTTGTCTACTTCTGCCAGCGGCAGAGAACTCGAGAGCAACGCCACCCGGTCCCGCCCCTTGCACACAGTCATTTGCAGTTCCCTGTATACTGGCGTGGCTATCTCCTTTTCCCCGGAAGGCACATGTGTTGGGTCGGCACATGTGCTTAGAAATTTCTCAGTAGGCTTTGTATTCGACGTATTGCGCTGTTCCGGCTGTTCCTGCCGCGCTGGCTCCTAACTGCAGCAGGCAACTCACATGCCCAATTTCATATGAATGACTTTCTTGCTGACGTTTGGAAGATAATCTGATCATTTGAGTAACCCCCACCAACTCCCTACGATCACTGGAGATTCTCTAGCTGCGAGTGCGTTAGACAGTAGAACAGCACGTAGAAAATTGACATTGCTACTCTTCCCGAAAATAACAGTTCAGTTTTGAACTAGAGTCCTCAAGAAAATGCTGAAATAGCTGTGGATATGTTGCAAACCACTCTTGGCTTTTCCAAGTCCAAAAAGACAAAGAAGCCTGTCGTTGCGCCCGCGGGTGGCAGAAATCCGTAAATGTTCGCGCATTATTCCACACTCATCTTGCTGCTTCACTAGCTAGTAAACATGTTAGGAACAATACCTAGTACCCAACTTCAAGCAAAATTTCTCACATGTTTGTCGAATAGCAAGTATTGGCATCAGTTCTGCATCCTCCACATGTGATAGCATTCATTTCGATATAATTATATTCATTTCCATTGTAGTAAATAACGCGTTCACGATCCTGAATATTTAATAACTGATCGTCATCCTCCAACAGTAATGAGCTACTGAAAGCCTACGCTTAGCTGGTCTGTGCCACGCTCCAATTTTCCACCTTGATATTCCTTCACGGCCTCGCTCGGATCGAGAGTCAGGAACAATGTACAGCTTTCATCTAAAGGGTATGATCGAAAGTGATAAGGAGTGGTATGATGAGGTGTATGTATATGAAGTGTTGGTCGGATCAGCTTTGGAAAGAAATTATGCTATAATATAGCTATGTAGGTGTGCCATGTAAGAAAAAAAACTCTCACCTCTACAGTATGGAACAGGCCAAATCACAGTATTCTTGGATGCAGCCTTGTATTTTCTTCCATCTGTTCCGTGGACACACAAATTTTCATTATCCTTGCACCGAAATCCTAAACAATCCATTCTTCCTGCATTCGGAAGTTTTTTTTTTCAAGCAAATTGCAATTCTCTTCGTTGAAAGTGTCAGTTGAGCAGATAGAATTGAGCGTATCCGACTTGGTGAACTTTTTTTTGATAACTAACTAATTTTTGGTGTTTATACATTGATCGGGATAACATGGAAGACAAGCCAAATTAGCAGTGACCTTTACTATAAGACAGCTTGGTCAGTACTGATTCCATCTAACAATATAATTTTAAAAGGAGCACCACAGGACATACACTTAGCATCAAAATGACTAGCAAACTTCGCCAAAACCCAATGCAGTGAGTATCTTGACAACCGCTACCACTACCTATTGTATGCTTTATTCATGGTTCAGCAAAAATATTCGTCACACTCATATGCTGGCGTGAATTTTTTCAAACTTTCACAAGTCACTAGAATGTCTACCTGATGTGCTCACTTCAGGAGTTCATGAAAATCTGATGTACATGAACCAAATAACCAACGCTGAAGATACCCCTGCCCGTACGAAAAGCCATGAGTATTCACAACCCTAAGTGAGCTCCGACAACGAGCCATTCTTGAAGAGCCGGTTTAGGACACTTGATGAGTATCTTCCGGCAAGCTCACCACAGAATCGCATAGATGAAAGGCGAAATGTGCGAAAAGGCACACATTACCCAGAAATCCATAATCGAATTCATGTTGTAGGTGTCAAGTCCTTGCGCGAATAGTAACTGTATCTACCATTGCGCAGGGGAATGTGTGCGCAGTTCTACGTAGATGCTATGGGGTTCAGTTCTCACGCTGTCCAAGTGCTTTGCAAGATCCCACTCACGAGCTGTTGTTTACGGCTGCCAAATAGGTGCAATATGGTGCAAAGGCAGTGCTGACCATCCCTAGGCATTTGGTCGAGTGATCGGTGCCCTTCACGACCAGTGTTTTCTATTAGAAATTCCACTTGACATGTGGCGATTAGATGAAAATTTCCTCCCCGTTGGCAATCGTAAGTCGCACTTAGCTGTTGTCTGAAGTTGTTCATTAAGTGCCAACTTTGATCAAATTACTACCACCCCAGGAGTTTGAGTACCTCAGTGATAATCAAAGGGGCGTTCATGACTGCCTCTGATTTTTCGTGCTCTGTTCAATTTCTTGGTGACAAGAAAATCTATATCAAACAGTTTCCACGTGCTTTCTTCTCTAAACCTGGGCATGATGTTTCCATGATGCTTTCACTTCTTCTGCCAACCAGGTTGTTAGGTGGTAAACTTTATTGGTCTAACGTTTCAAACAGATCGTTGTCTTCAGAGGCCTAAAATGGCTCGCAATTCTTATCTGTGATTGAAACCGCCAAACGTCTCCACTCACCCTGCCAGTTTCCCAACATTACCCCAAGCTTGCTACTACAAAAGACCCAGGACGAAGAGTAAACCAACCTTGTCACCACCGTTCTTGCGGAAAACCGCAGAAGAGTGTCGTTGCGGACAAGTAAGACTCACTTGTCGATCCGTATCTCATGTTGTTTACAGTCTACAGCTCGCATAACGATATGTACGGTAGGAAGTCACTAGTGATGGATAAGCACTCATTCCTGTTATTCATTTTCGGGTTTCTAGCCGCAATCCAGAAGGCCTCTAGCGCTTTTCTGGCTGAAATCTCTGTTTCATATGTCAAAATATTACATTTAACACAGAAATCGTTTCCTCCATGCACCTCGTTCCTGTGTCTACCAAGTGGTGACGTCAAACTCCCTCGCCTCTTGCCCGCTAAATGCTCCTTGATGCGCACGTTGAGCACTCTGCCAGTTTCCCCAATGTAGAGCGCATGACATTCCAAGCATTCAATTTGATACACCACCCCCACCTTTGAACAGTCGCCTGCTTTACCGTACGGGCATATCACACAGTGTTCTGTGATGCATTCTATATCGTAAAGACGGTTGCGGACCACTATATCAAACATTTTTTGTATTGCCTTTCATTCTTGTTTTTGACTCACCTCCAGGAACAAAATTAGTAATGACTCCCGATCTCATTTCGCTGATGTCATTGCGAGGATTTACGGGAGCGTACGACAGCTGAGAACCGCGCGCACATAGAGGGCAAGAGTCTAAAAGCCAGCTGAACGAATATCTCTTCGACGACACAACATATGAAAACGAAAATTCCCTACTTGGAAGAGGGGTTCTTGCTCCATCCGTGTAGTCCTCAACAAGTTGTTCTGAGGCTTCAAGGAATAGGGATGCAGCACCACTTGGTAAGGTACACGACTTCCTGTTATAAGAACTCTGCGTTGTGTTGTAAGAACTCTGCGACGTCTGTACTTTCTGGTACGTTTCTCCGAGCGATTGAACCGGCAGAAGCAGTCCCAGCACTGTGCCGGTCTCCTGTCCATAGTTGTTAGTTTGTTTAGCCAAGTAGATGGGATACCTCACGTTAGAGCGTGGGTATTTGAGGAGTGAATTCATGATAAAGTTATGTGGCTTCGGCAAGTAAATCAAACGTCGCTGCTCCGAAGCTGAATAGTTCATTTCATCTCCGTATCCGTGATCATAATGGGCGTCTGTTCCAAGTGTACAAGCTATTGCGAAGACCACAATGTACCAGGTTGTGCCCATCTGCAAAGTCTATATCTAAAGGTAGTAACTGAGGGAAAACGAGTATATTTGCTGCTCCGCGTTAGATAATTCCTTCATGTTTTTGAGCTATCGTTAGGTACGGCGCACATAGTGGTTGTAGTCATGTCGGAGTTGTGTTACAAACTTTGGAATGAAAAGGAGGAAAAGCACGGAGTTGTGAGATGGATCAAACATAACTAATTAAAAATTGCATCAGGAGCAGAAAGTTAATTCTTAAGATTTTGGTCCATCCTTGGTGGAGGGAGAGCAAAGAGCAGGGGAACGTCCTGGGAGACACTGATGAAAGGGAATATTACGAGGTGACATTCCAGAAGAGACTGTTTCGGTCTCATCTAGTAGCCGTCTGAGGACTTCTAAGAGTCCTTTAACTGGTGAAGCTTCGTTTATTCAGGCTTTTCCATGATTTGATACAACAAAGTGCAGGCAGGGTGAAGTGCAAAAGAAATTCTTTGAAAACATTGTTGTTTCATACGTGTATTTCACCAGTGGTGGGATTCATGAATATGTCCGAGAGGGTTCTAAGTCTCTCATTGATCGAGATTAGACAACTTTTTCTTCTAACATGTGACATATTCTCTCATCTTTACCAATAGTTGTCGTCACCAACAGAGTCAAGTCGCTCAGGAGAATTACACCCATCATGTATAGCCTGGAAAACCCTTCCGTTATAGAGTTCTCACATCGCAACCTCACTGAGAACGTTCACAAATGTAGCCTCAGGTAACAAGGCCAAAGAATGACTACCGATTTGCTTCCTATCTAGAGATAGGAAGATGTCCAGAAACACTTGTGAACAAAATTTCACATGTTAAAGGCAGTGTCTCAGCTCAGGTTCGATTTCGAGCATTGGGTATGAGAAGAATCTCGGGGATGTGCTAATTACAAAGGTGTAGAAATCTCGACTCAAAATTGCAAAAAACCCCCTTCTTTAACGGTTTCTTTTTGGAGCAAACTTCCAGCCGCCGCATCGAAAGCTCGTCCACACGGCGACGCGCCGCTATCGATCGGCGCCACTCCATGCCACTCCGCGCCGGCATGCGGCTCCTTGCATTCGACCTCTCGTGCATGCAGCTATGTAACCTCCTCGAATTCTGGTCGACCTGGGCCAAACGTCCTACCGTGCTAGTACTCTCAACCAGAACTTTGACGCTTGCAAAGCATTGTACGGTGCTATTACACTTCAGCGGCCACACTATCGACCTAAAACTCGAAGTCATGGATTTCTACGAGAACTTATACAGGGCTAATTCGAGGTGCTGACATGAACGTCATGTTCATTATCATTCATAGTATTTTTATAGGATCGACTTTATTAATTTTATTGATTTTTTCCCAGCCATTGACCTCCTCTTGTATCTCTCTGAAAACTTGCATACGGGGGTTTTTGAAGGTGCTAGTGACAGATATGATAAAGGCTTTGCGAGAAAATGTCGACCAAATGCGGAAAACTTCAGTAAAGTCAGAAACTACACCGCCCTACAGAGAAGAATCTGAAGAAAACCAACGGAATCGAAATTAAATCGCAAATCAAGAACTTGTACATGCACTTTTCAGAGCGATTCGAGATATTAGTTGAACTTGTAAAGAATCGATAAAATCAATAAAATCGGTACTATCATGCGAAGTGAATGTGATATTCGTGATCAGCACCTCGAATTACCCCTGTATAAGTTTCCGTAAAAATCCATGACTTTGAGTTTTAGATCGATAGTGGGGCCGCTGAAGTACAATAGTACCGTACAATGCTTTACAAGCGTCAAGGCTATGGTTGAGAGTACTAGCGCGGTAGGACGCTTGGACCAAGTCGACGAGAATTCGAGGAGGTTACATAGCTGCATGCAGGAGAGATCGAATGCAAGGAGCCGCATGCCGGCGTGGAGTGGCATGGAGTGGCGCCGATCGATAGCGGCGCGTCGCCGTGTGGACGAGCTTTCGATGCGGCGGCTGGAAGTTCGCTCCAAAAAGAAACTGTTAAAGAAGGAGGTTTTTTGCACTTTTGAGTCGAGATTCCTACACCTTTGTAGTTAGCACATCCCCGAGATTCTTCCCATACCCAGTGCTCGAAATCGAACCTGAGCTGAGTCACTGCCTTTAAGGCTTTTTCAATTCCTTCAATTTCGTCATCAAGTTTTCATTTAACTATCAACGCTTTGTCCATCAAAATGTTCATGGAAGAAAGAAAACAGTTCCTTCGTCCAGACTATTCACTCCTATTCGAGTTTTGGAGAAGCTACTGCCTTTTGCTGACTCTACCAACAAAGTTCCCATTTTTTCCCTGTAGTGATCCAGAGGACTCAACAAGAAGGCATGAAAGCTGATGAGTTATATTACAGACAGGGTACAGCACGATGTGGTCGTGGAGGTTGGGGATTTCAGTCAAACTCAGAAATGTGTTACTAAGTACCTGAATATGTATTGGGGCTCTTTCAAGAAAAAAAAAATGAAATGAACAAGAGTGATATCACTAGCTTCTACAGCTAGTTCGCGAAGTTCGCGAACATTTTGGTGCAATTTATCTCCAATCCAAGCTGAAGCCCTCGAAAACTAATCACTGCCAGGAATTGTCGGAACCCCCTAGAGCTGGCTCGAACTTGTTAAAGGATCCGTCAGAACGAGAAGATTGTCATCGGAGCACGTTTTTATCCCAACCCCGAAAATTTTCCGGGAAATTCCTCTTGTTCGAAGGAGTGTGTTGATGCGCTGTCAACTCTAAAATGTGCGCCTAGGGGGTGCCGATTCTCCCCCAAAGTGGCATCCTTCGTTTTTGAGGAAAACCGTCGAAAGTGGTCAAAAAATGGTCAAGAACCATTTTCTGACCATTAATGATGTTTTTTTTTTTCAAAAAAAGAAGAGGGTTTCTGAAAAACGAAGGATGCCGCCTTGCGGGGATTATTGATCGTGTAGTGCGCATCCACACCCAAAATTTTAACATGATACGCCACCTGCAAGAAGAGCAACACCTGATTATCACTGGAGCGCGTTAGAGTGCAAGGAAAGGATGAAGTGATTTACAGTCCGTTCGATACATATTAGGTGAGTGTGTTCGGCAAACAAGAGTCTATTTCATCAAGGATTGATCCAATCCAATCGCTGCTCTGACGCTTCTCAGAAGCAGGTTAGAAGCACATGTTCGCCTCCTCGTTTTCATTCAGAGTATGCATGTATCGTCGGCTGCCTTTCAAGCAAAATCCTTTAGAAGTGGCGAGAGTGGAAATCATGACCATCGATGGACACATCACATCTAGTATGAACCATGAAACCAATCTTTCGATCGCATCACATCAACCGGACGCTGTAACTGAATACCCCCAAATATGCTCGACGCCTACTAATTGTAAGTCCTGCTGGTCAATGACCACCACGTGCTGTGCCCTGATTACAGAATAAAATTCATTCATATGGAGTGATGACGCCATTTCCCTTCAGCGGATTCCAGAACATTAAAAACTTTCTTCGCTGGAACTTCGCATAGGTGGGTTATCCATTTCTACCGTAACCCCATGCATGTAGGAATACGGTAAGTATAACGCAGGAGGACTTGAGAAAATGTCGATTTCTGCAAGGAAACGGAGAAGAAATGCCGATTCCTGGAAGAAAACGGAGGTGCATGCAAAATGATATGGATAGTCGCGCCTGAAGCAACCCGTCTACACAAAATATGAGAGGATTCTCTGAGATGCCGCATCTACAATATACCTATCGTAACCTTTAAAATCGGGTACAAAACGAGGTGGATACAATATTCGGGTTCAGCCCCTCAATTACTACTACTATGCAAAGTTTTTCGGCGAAAAAAAATCCTGAAGTTTTCAGGTTCGCTAAGGTGGGATAGTGCCAGAATAAATAATACTTCCAAGTGAAGGAAGACCATGAGAGACATATGGATCATCTCAGCCGTGTTCTTTTTTATATCATGTTCTACATAGAACAATAAACAGGCATAGAGACAATTAAAATAGCCACTGAACAGTACATAAGAATGCAATAGTCTGACGAACACAAGGTCGCGATAGCCTCTGCAGTTTTTCAGCCAGTTTCTATAGTGGAATCCGAAACGAATACCAGAGCAATCTTCTAAAATAAGTTTCAGCGGATTAAACAAACTGACAACGATAGGAATCTGTTGCTGCACACTGCTACTATTTTTCAGTTTTATAATCAAGGCCAATAGTTGTTTATACGATTTTGCACGGTGGTTGACCCCGAAACGAATTGACTTCTCTATACTATAATACTTTGGTGTATTCATGATCGCATAACTTTTTTTCAGTGAACAAATGCAAGCTGTCGAGTATGAAATGATGTTGGATGAGTATCTTCGTAAGCATGAACCATTGGGCTTGGAAGATGAGTGATTGGTGGGGTCCGACAACGCTTGCTACAATGGCCTGGACATGGCCAATATTTGTTCTTGTCCTTCTTTCTCATCTTTGCTTTTGCTCATCTTTAAACGACATTCAAGCTCTTATACCTAACTAGAAAATGTTGCTGCACTATTTTTGGTTGCCGGAATATTTCACCTCAGATATTTTGAAAATTTCATTCACTTGAAGAATCAATTGGATTGACCTAGTACCTGTCCTAGAATATTCTCCGAGCGCAGAGATTCATGAAAACTCCCAGGCACGAAAACACCACGGGGATTATCCATGGTAGACGTGTTTGTGTTTACGTACTCAAATTTACCCTTCGCATAGTTCCCAACAATAGCATGTTTCTGTACTTATGAGTGATGTTGTCTATACTCAACTGATTCCCATGACTAATCATACCCACAAACGACTAACCACCTTTCCAATATATGTTTCCAGGCCTGGGTAGAAATTAATTGTTGTTTGGTGGTTGGTGGTTCCCAGGCAAAATTTGTTAGATTTCACCGTCAGTATAAAAACTGGCCACAGTTAACTCATGCCGGTCGATCGCACAACATCTGACTGCTTCGAGTGGGTAAAATCACCCGCTTCGAGAAGACCGGGAGACGTCTATATTTTGGGAAATCCCGAAAGTTCACGAATCCCGCTTCAGGTCTGTCCAAGGATCGCCATGGAAACCCCTTTGCAACTATTGGTTAACTTTAGTGAACGCGCCTATTTTTCTCTACTTGTTGCATGTTTTTTTGTTGTTCTGTACTGTGCCAAGGCTCCTTGGCAACCACTGGGACGATGGACAATCTCGTACCTATGTGTTTGATTACCCATTGGTTGGAGTTGGCCATGGCCAAGGACACTTATGTGCAAATATGTTGATGGATGCCAGGTGACGGCTTTGGGTAGGTTAACATGTTCACCATGGGTAATCTCAATTATGTGATCGGGCTTAGCAGCACCGTCATTCAGGAAAAATGTTGGTAAGTATTCTTCAGTGCCAGCTTGCTCCGCTCATTTGAAGATAACCACCGGTCACCGATCTGCGTATTAAAGACGACAATTTCACAACCATGTCGATTTGGAGGCCTACTGGAACCCAGTGGAGCTGGACTTGGCGACCGTATCCCGTTCGTCATCTGTCATATCTGTCATCAATGCTATTCGCCAAATGCCTTGTCCACCACCCTCTCCAGGATTTAGAGCACTCCTTGCTAGAAGAAATTTCAATCCTCATTCTAATGTGTGGTGAGCTCTCTAAGCCATACCAAATGAAGTTCTAGGTATAGGGCTCCATTACAGGACATCTATTACAGAACTCTACAAAACTATTCCAGAACTTTTAACACTCAGAGACATGATAGTAAGCCAGCATTCTAAAAAAAACTTCGGAGGAACTTCATGAATGAATGCATAGACACCAGAATAGTCTTCGTCTCGGGAATTCTTTGTTGAATCAATGGAAATAACTTCGAAGAAAATATTCCTCTCAATAAGGAAGAAATTAGACGTGGGCATCGATCAATAAACAGAACTGGCGGCAGAGCTACCGTGCGAGAGATAGCACGATCTATGTAGTGGTTATGTATGCAGATATGAAATGAAGTTCTCTCGATATGATTGTCAACATCCCGTCGCAGACGAACGCCGCCAGGGTATTCACCTCTTTTATTACCGCGCTACACCATTCGCCCAAAAGTCTATGGGTTTGCGTTCGATACCGGGCCCTTCGTTGATTGAAAAACCCCCTCGGCATTCCCTGTAGTAGCAACCTACAGAAAATGTACTGTAGAAGCTGAAATCTGCACTATTTTATTACGTATTGCAATATATCCATATTGTTACCGATTACGTTCACCAGTAATGATCATACAAGTCATAGTCAGCCTCAATTTATAATAAAGGAGATTTTCCATGAGAGGGCAAAGTATCATCGTAGATACATATTGATCAAGTTGAATTGCGTCTAAAAGTTTATAGAGTCCTTAGGAGCGAATTAGGACAATCGCCCGGAATGTCCGGTCATCATTTAACTTCCGACACTCCATCGTACCTTTCCACAATCGTAGCTACTCAAAGCATCGTGTAGTATCGTGCACTCGGAGCTCTTGCCTCACTACATTCTTAATAAGGTTAGATGTGAGCATCTACAGTAAAGAAGCAGCACTTGTCATTTCACTACAAAACTTTGGACCTTGTCAATAAGCAAAGCTTTTGAAATCGCTGATATATATCCTTAGCATATCTGGCAGCCTTTCCCTCGAGCTGTTTAGTTTTTCTGGTTTGATTCTTGCACGACGAGTAAGCAGAACAGACTAATCAGCTGGCTGATCATCATATAGCCTAAACTAAAGTTGTATGCGATGTGTTGGTCGTCAAACTGAGTTTTTCGTGTTCAGAGCATTTTGTGTAGCAGGTGCAGGTTATTCAAACGAGTCACGTTCCATTTCAGTTCTTATAGTGGTTGCGAAAACCAAAATCTTTGTGTGCGGCATCTTTTTCGAAAATTCTGACCCTTAGCCGACGTAGTAAGAATGAGTTGTACTAATCACAACGAAAGTTACGAGGTTTTCTAAATATTACATATGATACGAATGACAGAAACGAATGTACTATGCATTATGTGGCTGAAGAACATCTCAGTTTTTTACCAAACGCTTAACATGGTTTGTTTTGTTTGCTCGATTGCCGAGTTGACAAGGGAAGTGCACGAAGAGAAGCTGCTAATCCATAACGTGACCTATATGGGTAGAGATCCTGTCCAACGTGATGTTACGATCTATACTTGAATTCTGTTGAATGGTCTAGAGAAGCTCCACTGATCTGGCTACAATTCACAAACTTTTGGAGAGCGATTTCGGCATGCTCCAGATCAGCAATCTGCTGCTATCGCAGGTTTGCATCTGTGACCTAAAAAATGATATTCAGTAAGGCAATTTTGTTTAGGAAAACTTAGAAGTGAAAAAACGTCTCTGCCCACACCCATCTGCACTTCTTTTTATCCTACAGAAACCGATCCTCATCTACGGTAATTGTATGATCTAGAAATGAGTCGTTTTGGGACGCAAAAATAATTTACAAACGATGTCACGCTAGGTGAGACGCTGGTCATCAGTCAGATCCTGTCGTGTTCACGTCCGCGTCTTTCTTATCCAGTTGATGGGGATCAGATGTTTTGAAACTGTAGTATAGTGAGCATCCATCACTGCTCTCTTTGTCCGGATGATAAGATCCGCTTTAGGTTCCACGACTGTCCTCAACGCCTGATCGTCAAGCGACGTCCGACATCCCGTGACCACGGCCATGGTAGAATTTGAGTCTAAAATCGTAGGGAGAAAACTTCGCGAATCCCTAGCTCACTGCCCATCAGGAAGGCGACTTTAAGTCTAAAAAAATGCAAGATTACCGGAGACCTGCAATTCAGAGTGTTCGAGTTTGTTTTCATTAACCATGACCACCCGAAAATCGCGTCGGCTCATCAATTGCACAACTCCACAAAAAGCTACTGAAGAGACCTAGCCAAAATATCCAAGTGATGAGTTTTGAAAGAGGAGGAGAAGCCCTTTCAGAATTTCACACAAACTTTCTTGAAATTGCTCAAATTTCACAGGAGAGAGAAGTTTATCTGTGCATACTCAAAAACGGCAATTAATTTCGCACCAACCATTATTACCCATTTAGCAAATTTCAACCACATAATTGAACATCATTTTGGACAGACTCTTGAAACGTTTAGGTTTCATATTGAATTCGCAGCTTAATTTCGTGCACTTCCCTTATGAGCTTCGCTTTCCCTATGCTCTCGCCATCCTATCTCATTCAAAAGTTTTCAAGGTCCACTTCCCACCTTTACCTTTGTCAGTTTCGCTATCATGTCGTGTGTGTCAAGGTAACGCATCACTCGTGTAATCGCACTGCAATAGAGAAGATCGGTTTCAGTTCCGCCTGCGTTTATGAAAGATACGTAAACATGAAGTATCTGAACTCATTGACCGCGGAATTCGAGAAACTCGTGCATCGAATTAGGCCTCCTAGATGGCATAACGACATCGACGTTCTTGCCGAAAAAAATAGCTACGAGATCGTCGTGTAGTGACCGAGAGGGTCGTCGCTTCGAAAAAAAAAAGAAGGGAGAACGAAACGAATTATGAAACGCATGTCGATTATACCTGAACAAAACATGATTTAGAGTGCAGACATTTATTCTCGTCGTTACCTATATTAATTTGTGAAAATTATCAGCTCTTCTTTGGATTGATACATCCATTCTCATCTTAGAACACTTGTTCTTTGCCAGCGAAGACATTGTCAGCTTCTGAAACCAATTGATAAGAAAGGACTTCTCAAAGACATACCCGTTTGAACAAAAAAAAATTGTCAGAGCTATAAAGCTGGTCTCAAACTGTAAAATGACAACGATGGCAACTACAGAAGCTGCATAGTCTTCCTAAAGAAATTTGAACCATGATTGTCTTATGGACCATCATGAGTGCCTAAACAATTGGACTCAATGTTCAAACATTATGTTCGTTGTCTATTCAACTATTCAATATCACTGTGACTTTTAGATAATTACTCTAAATTTGTCATCCACACCATAGAGAGGTGAGAATAGCTTGACACTGCCAACTCCGTGTATTTCTGTTTGCCACCGCCCATACCGCACACAGGATCTCAGTCTTATATTTGATAAAAGTTTAATACCCTGCCTTATCTTACAGCAATGCATGTATCTTGCATATTATGTATTGAATATATTTAATGTCCATTGATTGCCTACTATTCGTAAGTTGGATTGAGCGGTTTACTGTAGCCTGCAGATATGCCCCTGTTTAGTGCGTGGACGCCCAAGATGTCCCGAGGATATGCCTGGCGACACGTTGCCGCAACTAGGTTATGCAGGTAATGGGTATCACTGAATTATGTTAGGTTAGTGCAAAGGAAATGAAGCACTTTCTTTCAAAACCAAATGATTTTGCTTGAACAAGGTGTGACATCTAGGTATTGCTATATTGTTGTAGAGCGAGGCAAGCTCTTTTAAAGGCAGCACCCACGAAAAACTTTGTCACTCAGGTTTTAGAGCGATCTTGGGTTTCTGGCCATGAGGAGCATGAATAACGTGGGCAATTTTGTCAGAACTCATGTTAAAATGGTTTTTGTATGCTCCCAATTTGCTGCATTATAGCAATTCGGCCGAGTTACGCTGGTGGAGTAGACCAAGGAAGTCTGCCTTTATTGTCAACGGATTTCTTGGCGCAACTAGATAATCGACTAATTTTTCAGCCTTCCTGGAGGAGAAGAAGCACAAACAAAAGGGAAATATTATAGAATGTCCACCACAAGGACACACCTCAAGAAAAGAACCAAAATTTACAGTTAATCGTAAAGAGCTAACAAACAGAAATTCACACCATATTTAAAAATTTGACAGTTTTGGGAACAAGAAAGAATCATGCGGTCTAATAACAACTGAGCGAGCGCAAATGTGATAAATAGATCATCACAATGTAAAAAGTCTCGAAATGAGCATGGAATGAAAACGTTTTCTTTGGAAAAGTGACTGACTGCGGTAAAAAACAGCTGATTCGAACCCCGCTACATCTCATCCGCGGATACCCGGATACCAGGTCTAACTTGCTACGCTTTCTTGAGAACGCTGACGCCTTGGGCGGTGCAACTTGCGTAGAATTTCTGGGACTATCATCCAGACTCCAAAACAATCAAAATTTTGGACATGAAGGTTATCGTGGGTGCTGCCTTTAAACACACCGTACTTGAAATCACTCTCCAGGTCGCATCTCCAACCTCTCTTGTCCGATGCTCATTGCTTTCTGGCAGCTAATCAAGTTGCACCCTAATATCCCTTTTTAGTAACAGACGTGTGTCTCATGACGAAGCAAGCATGAGTGGATTTCCAATGAAAACCGTCGTCTAGAAATATTGCGCTTGCTAGTAAGTGCAATTATATTTCTGAATAAGTGCACTTATATTTCTGAAGAGTAGCAGAGACCTAAAGAAATGGAATGCACTTTCAACCAATTGATAACATTTCAGGATTTTTCGAAGTACTCGAACACTTCTTGCATCCATTATCCAGCGTTCACTCGTCAGAATCCATCCACAGGTAACATCTTTATAAGTTCACTCGAATCCTTCTTCAAGAAACTTTTGGAAAAGTTTAACCAGACCATTGAAGGAAGCAATTGCTAGCAGCAGCGTCTTTGAACTCGACCCAGATAGAGGAAACATCCGGACGCTTTTGTGATATCGAGCGATGTACGGAACCATTCTGGCGGAACATTTGAAGATAGGCAGAAGAAATACCCAACGCAGTTCGAAGACGATTCAAACAGGTGATTGTGACGGAGCCAAATTTATTTAGGAATCAATCGTGGATTAGATCGAATCCAGCAATTACTTTGCCGTTTTTGCTGACGAGACGACCTACATCGCGTGACTAAAACAACTCTCCATTTCTGTTTGGTATATCCGCGAAGAAAATGGAGAGGCTGCAGTGCAAGAAAAGTTCCTCACTTTCGTCGATGCATCGGAGTGCAGTGGTCCAGCTCTTGGTCAACTCTACATCGACAACGTTGGAATGTGGCCTGAACCTACACCTCCTCGTTGCTCGAGGATACGACGGGATAACGTCTATGCCTGGAGTTCTTGGTTCGTGGTCTGTGCGGGCACTGTTTCATCATCAGTACCCTCGCGCTCTCCACTGCTGCTACGCACATGTGCTGAATTTGGCTCTGATAAAGTCGTCCAGTGTAGTTCCAATTTGGTATGCGCTATCCGTGAGGACGAGGACCAGCACCTTCTTTTGCACGTCATCGAGAAGGACACAAATTCTGAAGGACGCCATAGATTAATTCACACTAGAGAGCCAGCGCAGAAGGGCCAGGAGCTTCTGTGAGACTAGATGGATGGAGGCCTATGTAGACTTCAAATTCCTTCTCACAGCTCTCGCCAAAATTGCGGTTTTTGAGGCGTGAGTGAGAAGAGGTTCGTGTTTTGCCTTTGCTTGCTGTCAGTGGCCATGGCTAAAAGATTGTCGGAGCAGCTCCAGTCGTCCACCATCACATTACCAAAGGTGCAAATCCCCTTTCCAATTTTTGCTTCCTCTTTTAAGGGGATAGTAGTAACTTCAGGCACTGGAGTAACAGAAACTGCTTCGCAAACGAGAGTGGATTGAGACAAACGAAGGATTTTTCAATTTCACCAGTTCAAAGCCGGATGAAAGAAGAAACCGCATGAAGCAGTACTTCTGTCCACTGAAACATCATGGTCTTGGGAGTTAAGTTTCCTAAGGATTCTCGGAAAAGTCTACACGCTGTTCGTGAATAGACTCGCGAGGGTGCTTGAAATTTGGTTCTCCTACCATATTGAGCTGATGGCTCAAATTCAGTTGCTATTGTCTAAGCCAGTTTCGGCCATACTCATTGAAGACATCAGCGAAACATCGATTTTTACGGAACTGTTACGCCTCATCAAGAGGTGACGTTGTTCAAGACCGAGTTCGAGTCGTAAAAACACACAAATGAAGAAGCGTCGTTGGATGCATGCGATGAGCTCTTCTTCCCCATCATACATGCTGTACTCCAAATACTAGGCAAACTGCCAGTTGCTCCAGACACTGGCGCAGCAACACTACTTCGCGAACAGTTCCGAGAATGGCCTGACGGCGACGAGGAGCAGGATCAGACATCCACAGAAGGATGAAGGCCGATTGCAGGAAGATTAGTAATGAGACAGCAGATTCGTTTCAAGTGAAACGTGATGGTGGGTTGAAGATGCTAGGAATACTTTGAACATTCTCCATACCGACAGAAGCATTTTTCGAAATTACTATTCTGAGAATTAGGTTCATTTGCAGAGCTCCTTTCCTTACGGGGCTGCTTCAGCCTCCCTCACGCTAGGTAGAAGGCAGTCAATTCTTCTGTTATTGTAAGATCATTCAAGACACAGCTGTGAAACTCTTTCAGTGCCTAGGCTCATTATGTCCTGTTCTCATACGTTGTGTTCCTTTTTTCCGACATCTAGTCATTATTTTATTGTTACTGACTTTACTTTGTTGTCTCTTGAAATTTTTCGTTGTGAGCTCCACTGATATGAAATAGTTCATGTAATAAATATAAACATATCTGCATATTAAAACTGCTGGAAATCACATATGAAATTCTATTTGTTCAGAAGGTATTGGGAGTATATTCGAACCGGGTTCACAGAACCTTCACGAATGGACTTACATCAAGCTTGAAACTAGGCGTTTTTTGCATTTTGAGCCTAGAACCTAAACTCGACTGCTGATATCAAGTTTGCTTATACTACCGGTATCGTCGTAAGCGGAATATGCTCAGCTTCTCTACTACGATTGTTGCAGTAATTTCCTTTCATACACATTTTATATTTTCAGCAGTGCCCAGGGGATGTTCTGTTTTTTAAACAACGGAAAACTATCTAAAGTGGCCTACGAGGAAGTGCGGCTAGCTGAGCTTTCTATCCATTATGTTCAAAGGAGTATTTAAGTTGAGCTGACGATATCATCGCCTAATTTTCCACGTGTGATTGCCCGATCTGGTCCAGCTCAGTGTTTTCTATCGTCATAAACCATAAAACTATCGCGAATGACAGGGTAAGAGAAGAGGAACACAGGATGAACTCTTGTGTCATTTTTGCCTATTGCCAAAGAAGAAGTCGATAGTTGGGTGTCGATCATCTACTACTTCTTCATTGATTGAACAGTTGATTTTCTGCTCTGCATTAGGGCAGTTTTTGAGCTAGTCTGCTGTACCTTTAGTGCGATGGAGTCTGATCCGATCGGAGAACGGAAGATTCGCATCGATCCTCATCGGAATCCGACGCGTCGGAGTTCAATAACGACTCCGGTTGTGAATCTTTCTTCTTAAGAAAGTCCTACGTTGCATCGGAGCGACTATTGGATCGATTTAATGGATACGAACCCTTTAGGCTGGCTTCTTACTTGCTTTTTTCCTCAAATTCGGCTCGGTTGATGTGATTTTGACTCTTTCCTTCTAAACTGCCTGATCTGCAGAGAAAGTATGCGAAATTCACTGGTCGAAAGATGCGATACGAAATCTTGAAGTCTTCTGGCTATGAACAAAACCACGATGTTTTTCGATTTCGTATCCGACCGTCGTAACCTACCTCTGATTCTGCGAATCAGAGTCTGACGTACTATAAATACAGCTATAGCTTAGTTGGTCGGAAATTCCACTCTATTGATTTATCCGGACCGTGGCAGACTGACTCTCCAAATTATCAATGAGTTGGGAATTTTTCCCGATATATTGCCCCAACCTGTGCACATTAAACACGGATTTCAGTTTTTCCAAAAGTCGCTCGAAATTCCATAAAATCCCCAGGCCTCCATTTTTATCCCCATTTTCGAACTTTAAATACACTTTTAGGAACAAATTTTTAGTAAATTCTGAAAATAGCAAATTTTCAAAAGCAAGCCTAAATACGAGGAACCCCCGAAAGATATTTGCGTTTTCGACAGGTCGTTTCCATGAATGTTGAATTTACTCGATTTTGAGCTATTCACGGCCCGCACCCAAGAAAAATTTTAGCTATTTACCACCACAATCCACTATAAATCTGGAAATTAGAACAGAAAACAGATTAACCTACTTGCTCTCTCCGCGAGATCGTTGTAGATTAACCGAACAATTGGCTTGTACACATCTTCGGTCGCTCGTAGACCAAGTATGAAATCGATATGTGTGAAGTGAGCTAGTGCGAAGGATCCCTAGAAAGTGTAGATCATTGCATAGCTCTCCTTAGTTACTGCTGAGCCAATAGTGGAGACGGACGCAAAAACTGGAGTAAGTTATCGACTTAACCATAATGTAAATTGATGGGCATAATTAATTAAAGAGTTAATATACATGGAAGCTATTTATTTTCATTTAATTCAATTTATTATGTTATCTACACTCGAGGTGCACAAGAAATAGCAAACAAAACTTCGGTGGTCGTAACAGTACCATATTCAGGACCAAGCATGACGATGGGAAAAGCCTACCTTCTACGACCTCCTCCTATTCCCTCGTCCGACCCCATCTCTTCACGACCCCCTCCACCTCCTGCTCCCGCATGCCTTCCTGTACACCGAACAAGGAATAAGACACAAAACAAATGCATTAACACATAACGGACAATACGACCCACCGGTGGGTCGTACGGGAAGTTACGTAGAGGACAATACGACCCACCGGTGGGTCGTATCCGTTCTATCCATTTTTCTTAGGTGGAGCTCCCCCAAATTCTGTCCCTAGGGGTTATTCTATCCGCTGAACACGGAAATGGCATCCATTTTGTGCCGTAACTGCGTTACTGTAGGATTACTGTAGTCATACTGTAGATGCCGTTGATGTATTTTCTCACAGCATCTACAGCAAATTTGAACTTTGGGGTTACATGACGTGCTGAACATAAACACGTCCTCAGTCGTGCACCGTAGAGCAGTACTCTAAGGTTACTGTACCGTTATCGTATGGTTACTGTAGGCATACTGTAGATGCATTTTATTCACCAAATTCAGTGAAACTTTGGCAACTGGGGTTATTTGACATGCTGAGTACGAAATTGACATTCATTTTGTAGCGTAGCGCAGTACTGTAGGGTTACTGTAGGCATACTGTGGATGCATTTTGTTCACCAAATTCAGTGAAACTTTGGCAATTGGGATTATTTGACATGCTGAACACGAATTTGAGATTCTTATTCAAGATAGGTGCCATAATCGAGATCAGAGTGTAAAATAACCCCAGTTTCAGACAAATTCTGGTTCAAAACCTTTCCCACAGTTCCTGCAGTATAATTACAGTAACCGCGATACCATAGGTAATGGATATCACATTCTTAATCTGTATGTGAAATAACCCTCCTGAGCAAATTTTGGTTGCATTCTGGTAGAAAAAGGTCTTTCTACAGTTTCGACAGTATACATACAGTAACACTACAGAAGTGTTCTACCGAGTAAAATAGACGGCATATTTGTGATCAGCATGTCAAATATGCCCTAATTCTCGCAACTCCGGTGAGAAACAAGCGCCAACTCGCTCTGGTCCAAAGTGGCCCTGAGCGGAAAATCTGCGTTGTCGCGAATGTGTTAAAAGCCCAAAATTGGAAATGAAATAACACTGAAGTTGATACGCATCTTCTCTTATCTGATCGGACCAGAATGCCAGCAAGAACGATCACGTCATTACGTGTTCGTTCGGGACTGCTTGGAAGGACATGCGAGGAATCGGCTTCAGCGCCGACATTTGCACGCCCACGAGTTCAGTTCCCGGCGCCTTCAAAAGATTTTTGTGCGGGTCGGAATCACCTTAGATTTAAGTTTGAAGTAAAGAGGGTGAAAAGGCTTGGAAACGAATGGTGGGAGGATTGATTGATTGCTCATGCGAGAATCTGCAGAGCCCGTCAGTTCGTGGAAAGTAATGTGATTTAGACCTCATGCTGAAGTTGATGGACTCGAAATCAGCGAAGGCTTTTTAGTGTATTCATAGAGGACTATCAGCTTTGCCTTTTACCAGAATTTCAATTCTCTAGGAATTCATATATTTTTGCGAGCTCGATGGGAGTTCAATTTCCCACCTGAATTGCAGGAGAACGGGCAAATTTTGTGGAGCCAGACTCTGTATTCCAATGGGAAATTTCCTTTCCTCCTCTAGAACACATAGAAGAAAAGTTTCTCTGATATCTGCACAAGGCTTTGACAGTGACTTTCCAAATCTATTCCAAGCTCACAGTCTCTTCAATGCGAGGTTTTCGCTTGCTCAACTCCCGCGAAGCCTACTGCCAAAATTTTACTACCTTCACGTAGTAGAACTCCAAGCAGACGTTAGTTTGCCTCATTATTGCGGCCCGAAGTTTCTTCTTGCCCGAGCGATTTAGATGGGAAATTTACCTTTGGGAACATGAAATTTTGAAAAATTTCCCATCGTGCCCCAAAAACATACGGAGCCCTAGAAAAGTGAACCTTTCAGGAACGATAGACCTGATCGTCGCCTATGAACTTGCAGAGAAACATCCGCTGATTCCTAGTCAGAAAACTTTAGCACGAGGTCTAAATCATCATTCATTTCCACGAACGGACGGGCCCTTCAGGCGAATTTCCAACTGGGCAATCGATCGATTTCGCTTCTCACAGTTCATTTCCGAATACTTGCACCCTCTTCACTTCACATCCAATTCCGAAGTGATTCCGACTCGTGCAAAAATCTTTCGAAGGCGCCAGGAATCGAATCCGTACTCAGGTGGAAAAATTCCAGTAGATTACGGGTGCTTTCGAGCAGATTTCGCTTATTTTTCGCCGAAATATTTCCCGATTTCGCCCGAAAATTACACGTAAATCTCCGAAAAATAAGCGAAATCCACTGGGAATTTACCCGAATTCCGCCCGAAAAATAAGCGAACTCTGCTGGAAAGTACGCGAAAATTGCTGCGACATCAACCGATGCGACAAGTTCCAGCGAGGGTCACCGGCCACGCAGCGTTGCGCCGCTGTGGGCCCAGAGCAAAATTGCTGCACTCCGTCAAATATTTCCGGGTGCAGGTGCTATGATCGACCACCTTTGAGTACGATCCTGAGACCATATCACTCATGCAGTATATCCAGTTGAGGTGCTCCGTAGATTCCGCTGGTGAATATTTCTCATGTTAGCATGGTATATTTATATGCATCATATAAATTTACAAAGCTTTTTGGTATTTATGATGAGTGAATTTTTTGGAATTTTTTGAGGCATAACCCATTTCGGAAGGTGGAGAAGCAACGGCAATAATTAGTGAAAAACGAATTTACCAGAAAAATAAACGAAAAATACACGAAATCTACTGGAATTTGCACGAAGTGCAGTTTCCAGTAGACTTCGCTTATTTTACGTGTAAATTCCAGTGGAATCTACTGGAATTTACGCGAAGTGCAGTTTCCAGTAGAATTGGCTTATTTTACGTGTAAATTTCAGTGGAATCCACTGGAATCGAGAAAAATTGCGAAATTCCAGTGGATTACGCTTATTTTACGTGTAATTGTTTCGGAAATAAATTTCCGAAACAAATACACGTAAAATAAGCGTAATCTACTGGAATTTTTCCACCTGAGTATGCGTGCCAGCCCTGAAGCCGATTTCTCGCATAGACTGCCAATCAATAATGTTTCAACACGTAATGGCGTGATTCTCCCTGTCAACTAGGGCAACCCGTCATTTGTCACAATGTCATAAAACAATCATACCTTTCCCGTTAAATTCATTAGTCAAACCAACCCCCCCCCTACTTACCCCCCTCCTCCCTACCCTTCCTTCCATTACAATACCCCCCCCCCCTTCCCTGCCCCTCCCATACTACCCCTTCCCCTTCATGGGAAACTCCCATCGGACGATTGACCCTGACCATATTCCAAGAACTTGAACAACTATTCGAGGGAACTGAAGCTAGTCAAATGTATACTGCATACTCCATACTAGCCATAATCCGAGTAGTTCTTGAACAATGCTCAAAGGCAGCAACAAAGCAAGAGCAATAACAAGTATGCTTTCGTGTTGGCATCGACTTTCGATGAATTCGTTCTCGCTGCAACAATTGGTAGGACGCTCGGCTAATTCTTGCTTGCGGCGCAAAAGCGGTAAGATTGTGGACGCGCGAAACCGTACATCATAAAGAAAGGACCAGATGTCTGTGATCTTTCAAGGTGTATTGCAGATCAGTATATGGAGTCGGAGATGCTGATTCTAAATATGTTGCGCGTTTGCGCTTTGCAGCAAAACGAAAGAAGTTATGCATATTTTTCTGTCTACTGCCCATATCATCCAATCATCCGAGCACCGCTTGTATAGTGTTGACCGCACTTTTGGTATAATGATACGTCTATCACTCTACATATAAGGCAAGTTATACCGAATCCCTAGCAGAAAGAAGAAAGTTATGAAAGGTTTTTCTGTATCATATTTTTTATCAATTTGAGTCAACCGCTTGTTTATCTCTACCAGCGGTGCATGATGGTGTAGTGACAAGTCTGTCGATTAGAAGGGTGGTTCACCCTCGTTGGATTCCATCGGTTCCACTTTTGCATTTCCCCAACTCGTTCACTATTTGCTTAAAACGCTCTTTTGCTATATGCAGCGCGTTTCATAAATATGTAGGCACCCCAAAGTTTATAAGTTTCGCTATGTTGCGCTGATTCTGGGAACCTACCACCAAGCCTATGGAATGGTCATGTCACAAAACCCCTTGTCCCAAAATTTCAGATCACGACCTCTGAATCCTGGCCCACTGGCTCAAATTTTCGACATCAGTCCGATATCAGACCGTTTCATAAAAATTTAAGCAGTGGAGAAAACCAAAAGTTTTTTTTGGAATAGCTATGTTCCAAGAGCTTGTAAGAACTTCTCCATTAGATCAGGTTGTTGCGAAATTAATTGCCGTTTTAGGGTATGCTCACTTGAACCTTTCTCTTCTGCCTAACTTGAGCAATTTCAGCCCAATTTATGTGACCTCCTGATAGGGCTTTTCCTCCTCTTTCGAGTGCTTCTTGAATATTCTAGCTATGCTCTTTTCTGAGGGTTTTTGTGAAGTTGCGAACAAATCATGAGCCGACGTGATTTTCGGGTGATTATGGTTCATGACTTCAAACTCGATCACTCTATGTCGGATGCTTGCGGTAATCTTGCATTTGTTTTGGCTTCGAATCGCCTTCCAAATAGGCAGTGAGCTATTCGGTCGCATTTTTGCTTCCGTCGATTTTGATCCCCAAAGCAACCATGGTCGTGACCACAGGTTGTTCTCTGACGATCAAGCGTTGAGAAGAGTCGTGGAACCTAATCCGGGTCCAACCATTTGGACTTTGAGGGCAGGGATGGGGGCTCACTATGCTACACTTTCAAAACATTTGACTTCAATCGACATGACAAGAAAGGTGCGGAAGTGAACACCCCACGATCTGACAGATGACCAGCGTCTCACCCGCTGTGTCATCTTTTCTAACTTAATTTCTCGCCTCAAAAACTACCCATTTCTACACCGCATAGCAACTATCAATGGAGCTCGGTTCCTGTGCGATAAAAAGAAACGTGAATTCGTTTCGGTAGACACTTCCTCCCATCTCCAACTTTTCTAAATCAAGTCTTCGCACTAGGGAGGTTGTGTCAGGAGTGTGGTGATGCTGTAAGAGTGTGATCCACTACAGTCTTCTCCAAACTAGTCAAGTACTAACATCAGAGTCCTGGTATTGTAATTTCGAGTTGATACCAGCAAATCTGCTATAGATGTGGTCGGCAGTGGCGAACAAAAACTGGTTTCAAAGTAACGTTAAGCCTCACTCTCCAAAATTCACACGACAAAACTGATGCAGTAAGGCAAGGCTCTCACTCATTGACCTCATTCCTCAGACCATTACCCCACTGTAGGTCTTTTTTCCGAGCTCCAGATGCAATCTTGCGACAGCAGCAGATTGCTGAGGTGGAGCATGCTGAAATCGCCTTCCAAAAGTTCGCAGATCCTTGTGATCTCGGTTTTAGTAGTGGAGGCATGCAATCCTCGTAGAATTGTCAGGGAAGATCTACTGACTTGAACGGTTGCTGAAGCGATGAAAAATTGTGTTTGAGCCGAGTTAAAACACTTTGAACTGGTGTGTCCACTTCGGCAATTAATTCCGCAACAACCTAATACATCAGCTCAAAAACTATTTTTTGCATATCGTCCACAAGGTTTTCGATGCTTCCACATCTCACGCAGCGTTGCAGCTGCCTCCAACTCTGAGTCAAGATTTTACTGCAGCGCACTAGCGTATACACGTTGCGCTAGTGTTCTACACACGTTCTTAGTTTGGCTGAGGTTCAGCCTGCACTCTGGCCAGTAAAGCAAGCGAATTTTGCGTTAATTTGGCCAGCTTTTGTAGAGCTGAACTCATGCACAGTGACGTTGTCCTGCCGAGGAATGTAACTTCGAAACTTTTCACTATCCAAAAACAGCAAAACGTGTAGGGCGAATACATGCCGGTATTCTTGTGTATCCACGCGTCAGAAATTGAGAGTCACCTGCAGCCCTCCAGGCTGAGAAACTCCGGTACACATCACCGAACTTCTCCGGCCAAAGTTTCGGTGGCAACATAAGAGTGCTCCTTTTCAAAACTAGCTCTGATAACTGCTTACATCGTCCAAGCCGTCTATATTTTGCATCTTTTGTGCAAAAATATCATTGTTGGTCAATCCAAACTGAAATTACTAAATATGCAGTGAAAAAGGGCCACCTCGTGTCTTCTCGTGAATATGAGGAATTCAGCCATGTCTCATCCCCCAAACTTACTGTTCTCTCGAGCAGCTCGCTATAATGCAGCTATCGAGGGATTGTTTGAAACAGTATAACACGTTTAGAACTTTTGTCATTTCACTAATTTGAGAGGAGGATCCCACTTTTTTGATTTGGAATGTGCCTAAATGGGAGGATACCTCATGCATTGTGAGAAATAAACTTGATGTCAATTGAAAATTTCGCTTCCAATCCTGACTGCACAGCATATGGGGATGTAAGGAGACCTATTTTAGTCGTCTATAGTAAATCTGCTCAAAAACCGATCGATGCATCTTGGAAAGAACGCCGAAGCCGCTGGCTACATCGTGATTTGGCAAGCCGGAGTGGAGGGATTTAGCTCGAGCCCATTCCCGCAGGCAGGAAAATTGGGGCTCGTACCATAATACTGATGATATTTTTCCACACATACCCTCGTTTTTGTAATTTGGAGTGAGCTCAACCTCGAATAATTTAAGCTTGTTCTTACTGCCTACATACTTATGAAACGGTCTGATATCGAACTGGCAGCGAAGATTCGAGCCAGTGAACCAGGCTTTAGAGGTGGTGATATCAGAACTAGAGTTAAGGGGTTTTCTGACATGCCAGTTCCACAAGGTGTGGTGTTGGGTTCCAAAAATCAGCGCAATATTGGTCAACTTAAAAATTTTAGGGTGCCTACATATTTATGAAACGCACTGTATTATTATATAATTTCAAGACTCTTCAGCTAGATTAGACTAGAAAGACTTACCACTGCACTGCTGGTACAGATGAATAAGCGCTAACTCGAAGTGACACGGAAAAACCTTCATGACTTTTTATCTCGCAAAGATTCGTTATAGCTTGTCCTATAGAGTGAGAGACGTATCACTATACCAAGTACCGTCGACACAGTCTGAGAGGCGCTCATTCGTATGATATGGACACTAAGCAGAAAACCATTCATATCTTATTTCGTTTTGCCATTAACCACAATGTGCGACATATTTAGAATCAGCGTCCCGACTCCATATATTGATTTGCAATTCACCTTGAAAAGCCACAGACATCTGGTATTCTTCTCTTGTTAGTATGTTAACGCTCGCTCGCTTGCTTTTGAGAATGATTCTATCATTGTTAGCTCGCTTACTCGCGAGTGAAGTTCACACTTCTTTGTCGTACAGTACTACCTATTAGTTCCTTCTGAGTCGCAGGTGAAGCCCTCCCTTTGCCGTCCATGGTCCGGATGCTACCACCGACGTCCGAACCAGGCACGACAATTAGTGTGAAGTAGAGAAATTCTGTGAGGAGAGGAGCACATTACAATGAAATCTTGAAATATTCTCATGACCCACAATAACAAGCTTTTCCTTTCTGTTTGGTTGTGCCTCTTTAGCGATGCAGGGAATGTACAAACCACCATTCCTTAGACAACAATGGACCCTGTCCCTTGAAGTACTCTTTCAAATGCGAAGAAAAAGTGGTCAGAAAGTGCGACATAATTCTAGACGCTGAAATGCGGCGCCAATACCTTGAGTGCATCCCCGAGTTTGTTGATGATGTGCTCACGAACATCGGTGTCCGGAGCCAGGGTGTCATCGCTGCTCCAGAACATGAACATCGGAGTTGTTATCCGTGTGATGTTAAACACTGGGGGTTGCTCCTGTAACAGCATGAATTACATTTTGGAGCAAAAGATGGTCCCAGGTCTTGCTTCCAAAGCAGCTGAGAACCTGCCCATACACATCCATATTGCGGGCTTCTCCGTAGTCGAACTTCCTGAGTTCATGGAAGCGTAGCACTTGAGCCCAATGCAGTAAATTGAGTGCCGACGAAGCCGAAGGGAGATGGCCAGCGACGACATCCCAGCGAGACTAAAAGTGCAGTGCTAAGGAAGTAGTTCCACAACCTAATACGGGTGCATCACGTTACATTATTGAATTGGGTGAGCTGTTCGGTTCCCATTCCAACGAGTGTTAGGAAGACATTGCAGACTTTGGACATCACATTCACGGAACAGAATCCAGCGAAGTATTTCTTCAGAAAGTGAGGCACGTCCAGTGGAACCCCGCTTAACATCCGCACTGCATACTGAAACTCGTGATAAGCGCAATTTTGAAAGGGCCAAGAATAATATGTAGAACAGCAGCTTTTACAGCTAGTACCTCCGTCAAACCGTAAAACGGAAAAGATGCCAAATAAAACACAGGAATTGATGTAGAAAGGCCTCCAATGGGACCTAGCCCGAAGAATGCTCGGATCTGAAACAAACGCTCGGTCGAAACATTTGCTTGGGCAGACAAAAACCAATTAAAAGGATATTGAAAACAAGGCATAGAGTTCTGATGCTACTCTATGGGAAGGTAATATTTAAGCCAGGCAGAGTAACATTTCAGTAATTGGGTTATCAAATATCTCCAATAAAGTTCGTTGCAGTGATGTTGAAGGCAGCACCAATAATAGCACTTGACAAGTTTTGTCAGGACTTTACGTCTTAAAATTTTGAGCCTTCAAATTGTTTTCCGTTGTGACTGGTGTGCAAAGCCCGAACCGGAATTAGTAGCTGGCATTCGTCGTGAAATTAGGGTAGCGTTACCAGTTGACCGTGAGAATGAGCTGCTCCACATTTTTCGCCAAGTACTCGAAGAAACTAGCTTAAGATTGAGGGAATACGCGGTCGAAATCGCTGATCACGTTTGCTTGTTAACTACGCATATGATGAGAAAGTTTTAAGTTTATTTCTCAAGGAAATGCGCTAAATAACCTTAATTTCGGGGAATTGCTTCAAATTCGAATAGTTGATGTCCCAATTCCTCTGAAACTGGCTTAAATTCGTAAATGCACACGGATCTTCCGAGCGTGGACGTGCGCTTTGCGTTCGATTCTTTCTTTGATAACTCTATTATATTCATATCAATTGTGGCTATGCGAACATTCTCTCTCTTCCCACCCCCCCCCCCCCCCCCTCCCCCTTGTGACCAAGTTTGGTGCAGTTGCACCACGTAAGTCACATTGATAATTCTGATCTTTGTAGTAAATTGAAACTTTCCTTCGAATTGAACTCTGGATCCTCGGCCAGTCTTGCGAACATAATCAACGTGCCCTGACTGTGCCCAACATAGTAGATGTCTTCTTGTTTCGTAACATCGATGACGTATTCAACTGTGTTTTTAAGATCGTAGCGGGAGTGGTGGTACCAGCTGAAATGAAAGAATTGGCCCTTTTGACAACAACGAATGCTCCTCACCGGAAGTGAACAAATACTGACACATTTCTCAGACAAAATGTCGGAAAGACCGCAGCAGAAAGAGATTTCTATCATGTAGCTAAGAAGTGAGAGACGCAGGGATAAAAAAGATTTGGAAGCACCGCAGCAGGACGGATTCGAGAAGAGAATGGTTTGAAAGGACGGTAGCAGCAAATCGGAAGGAACGAAACACGAACCCGGAAGAACCGCAGGTCAACTAGCGTTTTTCTCGGTCTTCTGTTGCTGTACTTCCGAAAATTTATCTGAGTTCTGCAACTTTACCTGAACTTTAGTCAATGAATGTTTCGTTCCTTTCTAGTATGTCAGTTTTCATTCCAGAAAGGGAAAAACGGACGCAGGAAGAAGTGAAATTTTCGCAAAAGGAAGGATTGTTCGAACGGAATGTTGAACTGCTGTTCTTTCGAGACCTAGTCAGGAAAAGAGATCTCAGAAAAGCACAGAAATACCTGACGTTCTTGCCTATCTAATATGTAACTTTGTGGGAGCTTCCGGGCGATTTCAAGCTTAACCAACACATTCCTAGAAGTTCCTTCCGAACGCCATTCAACTCCTGTGCCGTATTGTACCCCACCTCCCCCCCCCCCCCCCACTCCCCCTTTTATCCGTACCCACCTATCCCCCATTCCACCGTTGCACATCAGCAACTCCATGTGATCCGTAGCTTCCTTCTGTGTACCCTGGAGACTGACAGTAAATCATAGCCTCGAAATGCACTGCGTTAGAGCAATCAAGGCGAGCGGAGTCATTTGAGGATTCTGTGACAAATCCTCGCAAGATGCTTTCATGAAGTTGGATCAATATCGTCACTACGTCATATTTTGATGAAAAGAGAGACAGAAAACAACACAGCTTGAGCGAGACACTAGATTCTGAATGGTTATCGAACACCACTACTGTCCTCAAGACATGAAAATCAAGCGGATTTCAGCTCTGCTAACTGGGTACTAGCGTTATAATGTAGCTGTATTAAACTCGGCTAGCACAAGATTTAGCAATGTTCTGTTCATGAAGTTTGTTTCATTTTAGAATTAGGTAACTTGTTAACGGCCCAGAAATACCATTAGTAGATTCTGAATTGTTATCGAATACCTTTCAATGTCATTAACATCTCCTCTACAAGTACGAATTATTGCTCACGTGAAATTCCAAAATTCCTTGTCTCTAACGCCCAAGGATGAGTGGTTCTTCCCATATTCATTTCCTCGTGTGTTCGCCATCCACACGTCGAATCCAGCATCAGCGAGGACAAATCCTCAAAGATTAGATGTCATCGTATCTTCCTTGCTTTTGCAACTACACAGTTTACCTAAGCTCTGAGTGGGCAGATTCAGGACGAAAACTGAAGAATCACAGAGTAGACAGTGCATGAGCAGTACTGGTGGTCTTCTCTGGGGACTATGAGGAGCTGGTCGATCTGAAAGGCACACATATGTATTAGGTGTTAACATAAGTCCTTGCGCTTTTTTTCGGATACACTTTCCCTACGTATTTGCCATCTTTCAGGTACAAGTCATATACGATTCGAAAAAGCTTTTCCTCCTCTACAAGATATTTTAACAATTTTCCCTTAAAGCGATAGTTTGCTTGAGTGTCAAGCCTGCGAAGTGAAACAACGAGTCAGTAAAAAGCAGCCTATCCTGGTAATCAGATGAAGCTCGAGAGGCCACCAAAGCTGGTCAGTTGACCTGCTCTAAGTCAGAAAAAGGCGTTTTGCTTGAAATGACTGGTCATCAGCGATTTTCCAACATCAAAGAAGACATTTTTGGTCTCGATGACACCAACCACTCCGACCGAACAAATTTCTTACATGTAGACCTGGGAATTGCTCCAGAGGAATCATAGGTTTAGATGGACATCATACTTCTCAAAGCCAGCACATAACTGAAGTTATTCTACTGACAGAATCCAATCGCGAGGGTCTAGTCACCCTGCCCCATGTTAACGTCGGACCCCACTCTCCAAAAATCGTCAAACTGCCGCTACCACGGCTCCACTCATCGTTCTCATGCTTTTATATTCTGCTGAGCTTACACGTTCAAACAGTATGAGATACTTTCTGCTTCCTACCGGATACAAGAAGGAAACTGGGGTTTTCCCCGAATTGGCGTTTTTTCTCTTGAGCCCAAAAATTGAATAATTGAGTAGCACTGTGAAAGTCGTTGATGATAGAAATGTAAAGGAAAAAGGCGGTTTCTAAAGGTATATTGCATGTTAGAGAAAAATGGCAATTGGGTGGAGGAAATCGCAACTAAAAAAAGCGCAAGCACTTATGTTAGCACCTAATATATATGACCATCAAGTTAGGCACGAAAAGCATATGCAGATAGTTCACATGCAAATGCTTAGAAATTGAATATACCTTGTGGATACATACATAAACTAACCACGGAACTCTCGGTGTGGCTTCATTACTCTACGACACACTTCGGAAATGGATTCAGAAGAAAATGTCAGTCTTCTCTACAGGAACAGGGGCCTATATATAAATATGACCATCCTCATGCTTGATGGGTTAGATAACTTCCGAACAGTTTAACTTGGGTAACACCCTTCTATAATCTTTTGAGATTTTTTAAAAAATTTCACCCAAAATTTTTAGAAGCCAAGAAGAAGGATAACCCTCACGAGAACGAATACAGAATGTCCTAACAAGAATTTCCCTGAAAATGTATGAAGAACATGCGCAAAAGTAACCCAGCTAGCCCATTTAGTGTAGAGTACAGAATTACTCTCGAATAGACTACATGAAGGAAATCTGGCTTGGACCCGAACGGAGTTATTTTTATTTGCAGTGAGGTATCGCTGTTCAAACGGTTTTGGATGCTCCAGGAAGTTTTATGACACCCCAATGACTATCGCCATTTTTGAACAAGAGAAGAAATGCATCGAGTATTGATGCCATTTCATGCGTAGATATGCTTTAAAGGTCTGTTACAGTACACTCGTTTTAGAAAACTGTGTCCAATATCTCTAAACGAATTTACAGTTACTTCCTGCTTTAGTACATTTCTTTGGTCGAATTGTGAATCCTTTATTAAGCAGTGAAAGGCGAAAGCTATTCTGACATAGACAGATTGTTTAGTTCACAACGTTGAAGTTATTTAAATTACGTTGGTTTCTTACTGGTTAGTATTAAATTGGAGATTTGTAGCAAAATTATATTTTATTCTATTGAAATCGAATACTTTCGAACACTTTTTTTACCCCCTTATTCCTTGCTCCTTACATTCTATAATTAGATCTTTCTGCGAAACAATACCTTTTCAAATGAAGACAAAAGAAATCAGTCACTCACCGTCCCGTCCTACTGGAATTCTGTGCACCGTGAGGATGTATCCATCCTCAGTGGTGACGTAGTGCTCCTCACACATGTATCCAAAGTTGCTGATCAATTGTGGCTTAATGTGTCATGATATGCAAATGGATAAAGTAACAACAACTTCTGCATATTGACTGGTGAGGAATAACTGTACGAACCACTTTCATAAAGGTCTCCTCATTATGGACGGGATGTGCTGGGTTAAGGAAATTAACGAAGACGAGAACAGAGTATAGCAACATGTCGGAGTGCACAGTAGTACTTATCGATGTTGTTTAGCCCAAGGGCTTGTTTACTCATAGAGATAAGAAAAGTGGAAATATCGAAACAGTCCATATCACATACCTCATGAGCGAAGAAAAAAACAATCGGAATACTAGTGGTGCTTGCACTGCCACAGTTTCACAAATATGCCTTCAAAGTGTATAATGCTACACAACATTTGCGTGAATGTATGTGTACCTAACCCATCTATGCATCACCAAACAATGGGTGGAAGGGTTTCGGGTAAATCTGAAGCTGAAAGATGCCCAAGGTTGATTTGAGCACTCCTTTAAATGTGTATCTGGGTAAACCAAAGGCTGTTGAACGGTCCAACTCTTCACAGCAACAAGCGTTATATTGACTTTAAAAAAAGTCGTAGGCAACGAGCTACGTTGCTTCCCTAAGGAAATACTTACCAAATCCCGAAACCCTTTAACGAGCGTTTTGAAAAAGAACAATAAGCCAAGTACTTTCATAAATGAGTTTTTCAAAAGTATCTATCTGTTATAAAACCCAGAAGGCGAACTTTTAACATTTTGGAGTGAGCAGAGTCCACCCGTCATCATTTTCACTGCAGCAGTTGTTTAGAGTGTTGCAATTACAAGACAATTCTGGACACTCTATACACTTTATGCACAAGGCTTCGATTGTATGTACATTTTTCATGTACAACATTTCAGCTATTTACCTTCCGACGCTCTTGGTCCGAGTAGTTTTTTTGCAGGATTGTTTTCGGCATAAAAGAGCTAGGCACTATTTGATTCTTCTACACACGTTTCTTTGAAAGATACATACTTGGAGCCAATTAAAGTGGTTCCTTTTCCATTTTTTTTCTCGGATCAGCTCTGCTTTGGAATTCATATAAACAAACAAGTTGTTTATTCAAACAAAAAGTTTGAGTCTGTCTTCCACAGAAATGATTACGAGGACTTTGTACCTTTAATCAACCAAATATCGAACAATTTCATACTTTTTAATAGGCTGACACCAAACGAAATTCTCAGGTTTTCCGTTAAATCGTCGACTCGAAAAATGGCAGTTAGGTTATGCATTAATTGGTTACTAAAGAAGGCACAGTCCTGGCCGTGGCATCCGAATGTGTGTCTTCCAATTCTAGTGATTACTTACCTTTGCGCAGTTGCGTCGTTTTGAGAGTGCATATACCGCCACAGCGGCCTCAGTGGCATAGGCACGCGGCGCGGTCGTTCACCTGATCTCCGATTGTCGTCGGATTGGCAATTTGTGGCTTTTTGTCTTGCTTTTTTTTATAATTGTTCAGTTTTAGTTGTGTGCTTCTCAGGATCCATTTGTCATTTCTACCGGATACTGTTTCCACCTATTTCCCCTGCATTTCTATCTTGTGGGCATGTTCATGGATTTTTCAGGTTTTTTGGTCGTCTAGAGTTCTATGTTCCTTTTTTGTTTTGTAGTTTTGTGATATGATAACCACTGTACTTTCACTTCTGCAGCATGCATGGCCTACCTACCACAACTGTAGAGGTGGGCTTGAGGTTCAGCAGCTTCTATTTTTTCTTCATGTTCGACATCTCTCATACCTAGCCTTTTTTTCATAAGATCAGTAGGCTTTCTGTTCTTCTGGGTGAGATTCTCGCACAAAACTATAAAACCAAAGGGAAAACATTTAAAAATGAAGATTTAAAAAAAAACGGAAACCCATGAGAGCAAAATGTAAATGCAGTGAAAATGGGTAAATACAGAAACTAGTGGAAATTATGGACGGTTTCTGGAGGGTGCACAACCAGAAATATTTTCTAGAGAAAACGTGACCAAAACTACGCAGTTATTGAAAGAGCTAGACAAAGACCGCTCATCCGACGGCGCAGGATTAATCGGTATCAGCTAGACCGACTGCGCCGCGTGCTCCAATGACAGAAGAGTGTGCAGAGGTATACGCACTCTAGGAACGACATGAGTATCAGTTGATTTCACACCTGATGTATGATTTTTTGTGTGGTCTTCTGATTATTAAAGATTGTTTGAGTTTCCTTGTGCTGAGTTTTACAACCAAATTTGGAATTTAGTATCCTTTCTTTTGAGTTTTTGTTTGTTGGTGTTGGAACTTACCTCGACAAGGTGAGAAGTGGGATCACTGGATCGAAGGAGAATTGCTTCAAACTCTGCAGTAAGGAGGCAACAATGCTAGTAAGTAATCACTTACTGGAGTCTCTTCCTATAATCTGAACGCATTGTCATATACAGTGTTAGCTCAGAGAGGGCAGCTGGGAAGACTTTGACCGCAATTACGACCTCATCATGGTGTCGGCCAACTGATCTAATTTTTACACTTTTTTTTGGTATGTATTTGGAGTGATTCCTTCCATTTCGATGCTTCCCTGCTGTCGTTTAGTAAAATCTCCTTTCGAACGCATCCTGCGGCGTCCTCCCGTCGATGGCGTCGGTGCAGTCGTAATTGCAGACAGAGTTTCTTCACCGGCCCTCTGTGCTAACAGACCATATTTAACAGTGGATACCATCATTTGGATGAGCAACTGGTGAAAAAATTCGTCAAAGACTCTGAGTGGACAGCTCGAGAACTTGATGGAGGGGGGGGGGGGAATGAAGGCAGTAGGTGGCTAACCTTCGCTCTCCTTGTGCCACTTACCACCACTTGCTGGGACTATAAAAGCAGGAAATATGAGACATGCGGAAGGGCATAGCAGAATAACATCAGTTCTAAAATTCCAAGGCTACGATCGCAGTTTTGTAATACTGTGGCTAGCAAAGACTCTGTATTGTTGCTTACTGCAATATACCAGTAAAAAGAAAAGATACAGCACAGTTGATGACGTACTTTTGCGATTTAAATCACTGGGACAATTTTTATTTTGAAGGCACATACAATCGGCTCAAATGAGGACAGAAGCTTGCTCTAGACAAACATCGAACAATACATATGACACAACACACTTCGGGAATATACCTTCAATCGATTTGCATAACAATTTCGTAAAACTGCACAACAATGAGTGATTACTTGGATTCCCAGAGACAGATTAATTCGAGAGCGCCGATTTTCCTACCAGTTTCTTTGCGTTTGCAAGAATGTCACAAGATAGACCTATTCACAATAAAAATAACACCTTAATATTACCCGTCTTAATGCGCATTGTATTTCAAGGAGATATGCTAAGTCAACTAACACGGGGGCAACAATCATTCGTGAAAGAGTTCACATCGCACCGTTATCTCTAACAAATTAAAGAAAATGGCATGTTCAATGTTGATACGTACATAATAACATATGAATCTCGTTTAAAAAGCTTACACAGGATCCCTAAGGATCAAGATTCAATGGAATCCTTGACCAGCTGCGGCACCTTCGCTTTGTTCTCTTCCGTCGGAGGCTCTGTTGTTATGTGTGGGATTTGGTGCTTCACCTGAATGTGCGGATTGTTCGAGCTCAGTTTAGATGAATCGCGCAGGTAGTTGTTTACATCATGGATAAATAAATATATATATATATATATATATCAGTGGCGGACGCAGGCCCCCCCCCCCGAGAATGGGTCGACAAAATTTAGAAATTACTTTACAATACATATAAAAATCTGGTATTAGTTTATTTTTACTCGTTTATTTTTGATGTTATTTTTAATATATTTTTATTAATTGTTTAATATTATGATTAATATTTTTATTAGTTTTATTTTCCGTCTGGGTCCCCAAAATGGCGGTACATATATAATACCAGAGTGACCATTAATTGGTGGATAGTCAAGCCAAGGTGTATCTTTCATTAACTGTTGGATAGTCGCGCCAAGATGTATCTTTTATCGGTTTTACATACTGACATTGCTATAACTGGTTTTCAAGGAGCACCAATTTGGTGTATTGATTAAATAAAAATAAGTAGAATACGTGCTAATTTGTCATTACAGAAGATCTCAACACCATTTCCTGGTGCTTGACCGCGTCAAAGCCTAATTTAGCCAGAATCTGGTAGAACTATTTTCTGAACGTTAGAGTGCCTGTTAAACTTGGACAATAAGTAATAATTTGGTGATATAAGCACTGAAATTTGATTTGATCACACAGTCGCCCTCTTCTTATCGGATTGTTCTTCTATTTTTTTTTTTTGCTTTCGTGGAAAGTTCTGGGAATATAAAAACTCTGTCAAGGATTTACAAATTCTGATCAGAAATAACGCACTGTGAGCAACTTACATACATTGTCTTCGATCCTCCGTGTCCTCCCGCTGCACAGCCTGAGATCACACGTGGCGTCCTGCTGGCGATCGATACTCCATCGGTTGGCTGCGGGAACGCTGCCAGCAGGACGCCACGTGTGATCTCAGGCGGTGCGGCGGGAAGCCACGGAGGATCGAAGGCACTGTATATACCTATCTATTCCAAAGTCCTCTATATTGAAATTTTTGTGGCAAATAAGGACAACTTAGACGAGAAGTTCTACTCCAAAACATATTCCGAAATCTGCGCAAAAAATAAAATTACAGAATCTGCTAGGATTCAACGAGAGAAGGGATCCCAGCTGACATTCCTGACATGTTCACAGATTATGAACGCTACTCACGACCCTGATTCCAAAAAAGTACATAAGATGTCACAAAATGGCGAGAATCCTCTTTTATGAGAGCAAATCTTGTGGAGCATTTGGGCGGGCCGCTCCGAACTTGCTCGCTGCTCACCGCAGTGGCGGCGTTGGTTTGTGCGCCTTGCTCTGTCTGGACGATAAAATAAATCGTGATACTATTCATTCGTAAAGTTGTGACTTGTGGCAAAGAATATCTTGGACTTGTGAACAACGAATGGGTATTTTCCAAATGGGATTTACGCAGCACACCATTTCAGCTTAGTTGACGAAACTACTGCAAACCGTTACTGATCGGATCGTCGCGAAAAGCGTACTTTCCGTCATTTTTGCAACATTTCTGTATACCACATGAAATCAGCTTGTCGGAGAGGTTGAGAATTTGCTAAGAGTTCGAGCACGAAGATGCAATGGGATTCTACCTGTGATTGGCGCGAGATGTCCTCAATAGCTGTGCAATGTTTCTTAACGGAAAGAAGGTTTTTTTCATGGTTTCAAAACAAATCTCGTTTTCTTTGTTCGTTTTCCAGTGAAATAACTCCCAGGGAAAACATTTGCTGTCTTAGATTCTTCGAAAAAAAAAGTAAAACAAAGCCAAATGGTTAATGTATATTCCTCATTATTACCGAATTCTGATGATCTCACTGATAACACCGAAAAAGTGGGCAACTATCACTCATCAGAAATGCCCTGGACCTTTGGTTTCTCCCAGAAAATCATGAATATACTATGCATACGAAGATTTCGCGCGGAGTACCATTCTGTAAAGGAGATTCCACTTGTTGGACCCGCTCGCAAGCACTGAAATCAATCATATTTTTTGCGAGAAACTCTTCCATTCTGGATGCGGGGCAGGTTAAACTCTACCCATGAGCGTTTGTGAATACTGCCACAGTTGATATATACAACTCTAAAGGGGTAACTTTGCTAAGTGTACATTTATGCATATCCTAATTTGCCAGTGTTCGGATAAACCCGTGCAGTTTGCGAGCATTCCAGGAAACATGCTGCAAAACTATTATAAATGAAGTTGTGTTAATACGTAAATTAAGCAATGAATTCATTATGCTATAAATTAATTAAGGTTAAATTATTTCATGAAATTAAAGAGCAGGAACGCGATGCGATGCTATAGTGTTAAATCGCAAAGACAAACTATGCAAATAACTGACTACCGAACCGTCCTGATCTGCCATTAGCCGAGTTGTTTGCTGATGGTTTATGTGGCCATGCCTCATGAAGGAAGGGGCCGTATTGGTGTGACCTCTTCTGAAAATATGAAAAGTATTGTGATTCATCAATTTCACCATTAAATGAGAAGGCCCACATTAATTTGCAACACTGGTCAGAACACTTCTTTAACCTTTTTGGCTATTTCTGATAAAAATGTTGCGGAATATTAATCTAAAGATTAGCAATCGCAGTTGGTAATCTTCCATTTTCAACACTTCCACTTCTCGAATCTTCCCTACTTTCTAGAACTCTGACTGCTACAAGGCGAAGTACTGGCTAATTTCAACCTAGAAGGCCGGCTAAAGATTCAATAAGGAATTCTAGAGCTCTGCTGTAGAGCTCATAAGAACCCTGATGCTACTCAGCCCTATTCGGCTGTAGCTAGTTTCTAAGTCTCAACACCCATATTATGGTCCGTGCCATGTTTGCTGGACCCCGAACTAGCGCCTGTATAATACGCGAACGGCCGCAACACGGATAAGAATTGACTGTGGTGCAATTTATATATTTATTTACACGTAGAGTTCGCCAAAACAAAATAACTGAAAATTGTAGAGCCAAAAAAATTTTTTTGACCCCAAATTCAATGCTAATTTGGAGGGTTTGTTCTCAATAATGACAGTCGTTCTTCTACTACACGAACGCATCTTGGTAAAGCCTGGAGCAACCATGGCTAGGTTGAACCACTTAAACTAAAACGAACAAATTCGAAAGGAACCTTGAGAAAACTGTCTGTGCACGTATTCATGAACGTCACCGGAAAGATTCTAATTCCCTTAGAGCAGACGAGTTTCTCGACCAAACTGTGACATCTCTTGCTATCTTTACCAGCACCTGTCATTGCTTACTGAGAAGCTCTAAGATAATATACTCATTTTTGTCCAAAAAGTCGTCCACTTCAGAGCAGCGAAGAGACCCCAGCCTTCTCTGCTGCTTTCATCAATATGGGCACTGAAAGAACCCTAAGGGACGGGGTTTACTAATTTTCATGAGTTGCAGAGGCAGAATCGTGAACTAAAACATAACGTAAAGTTTGATGAAGCACGTAGTCCAACATAGTGGGTCTTCGTGAATTTTTTGAATGTTTCTTGGCAAGCCATTTAAATATCCAGTAAACTTCGCAGAAAACATGTCTAAGCATGTCTCTATACTACAAGGTTCAGCCGTGAAGTTCAATGAATAAATGGACCTCTTTAAGTTCTTCGACCTGGGCCAGCCAGAGCTCTGGGCGAAACCTGTGGAGAGGCTATTTGCCGATGGCGAAACCTGATAGACAGCGTCATTATTGAGTTTACTTCTGAGAAATTGTGCTAAGCTTTTTTAGACCCCTAATAAAATAGAAGTTTGATGGCACCTTCTGTCTCCTAACGACAAAAGAAAAACATTCAATCCAACAAAACTTCACAGGGAGCTCTATCAAAAGCATCGCACAACGTCTCATATGTTTGTTTGTTAAAAAAGAACAATGTTGAACACTGTCTACATCGCAAATTTTTTATACAATTTCTGGTTACCACTAAAAATCTACGGAGTTAGGAAGTGGCGGTTTACTCATCACTCGGAATTCTGACTCATGAAAGACTAGAAAGCTATCTATCACAAAGTGTAAAATTTATCTACCTGCGTGGATTTCCAGCTGGACTTTCACTGCGAACAGGGCTGCAACAGATTTATTGCTCAAGGTTTCCAGAAAATTTGGTTCTGTTAACGTTAAGAAATACCACAAAGATATGTACATAAATAAGAAGGCCGGTTTGGAATAGCGCCACTGTCTGGTAATTTTGGGATTCGTAGTCGTATTCCGCACACAGTCAGAGAGCTAACGAATTAGTGCTCGTAGAAATGACGTCATCTGCCCCCTTTTCCAGAGCTACAAAAGTATTTTTGTAAATCTTAAAGGCCGACTCACCCGTGATGATTTCTCCCCATGTAGCTAGCATTTCCATCACTTCGAACACCCACGAGATCCTCAGTGTTCTGCTGGCCAGTGTTACTGTATTCACGTTGATTTTCTAGCTGAAAGCGACAACGTTCTCTATAGCAAAATTGAAGAGCATTGTAGAGAAATCATATCTCGTTATGATCTTTGTAATGTAATCCTATTCACGAAGCATTTTTTTGGTTAGTATTTTAATCTCATCTATTTTTTTAAAGTGTCATCGGTTTTAGATGATCTAGTACAATTTTTCCAGTGATCATTCATTTGATTTCCAGGTGGCGGGAAGGCGCTATACTTGGGACCGAATAAAAACCGAATAATTTTGTTACTTTGATTAACGATTCAGGAACAGTTTCAACATCCAGACATTCGAGAATATGAAAGCCCTAAAGCGCTTCTTCTTTCTCATACAGCACTTCATTGATCTCTAATGTTGAAACATTGAAATCCATTCATTCGAAATATTCGATAGCAAAAATATTCGATTTCGAATAAATGGAAATTTCGAATGTTCCAACATCGAAGTCCAACACAGTACTGAACAGAAGAGAAAGAGAGCTTCATGGCTTTCTCATCCTCGAAAATCCAGACCTGTAAATTGTTTTCTAAATTGTAAATTAAAGTAAATAAAATATTCAGTTTTTATTTGGTCACAAGTATAGAAGGTGCCCTTTAGAAGATAGCCTCCAATACCTCAGTAGCCTTCAATTTCCATTTCTCTATTAGGGGATATTCTTCATTCCTTGCCTTTTGCCTCGTTACTGTTATTCTATATAAAATTTGTTCGCTTGATCTGGTAGCCTCTGAACCAGCTGGTTATTACCAGTGATATTTTCTTGTCCTTCTCTCACAGATAATTTGGAGTGTATCGTTCACTCTCTGTAATTTGCAATAATATTGATAAGTAATATAAGCTGTTGTAATTACGCAATTTTTGGATGAATCTCAGTATTATAAAGTTGAAAGTACATTAACTGATATATATTTCTGTGTCTTGCCAAAGCTGTGATTGATACATAACGCAGAAACAGGGCCTTAATGAATAATTGAAGCTACCCAGGGTAAACGCGGTGACGCCCTTGTTCACGATAGGTAGACTGATGTGGTGTCATTACGTTTACCCCGGGTTATCTTAGTGATGCAGCCCCAAGGTTGGACAACTGTGAATCGTTAACTCCCCAAAAACTAAAATGTTCTACATAAACGTACCGCGTGACCCAAAATCTGTCAAGGTATCAAGGAAAACATGACTAGTATGCTGTTACTCATTCTTATGCTATGGAAATTTTATTATTCCTTCCCTTTAAATCTCCGAGAACAGTTAATACTGGTCTCTAGCATTACTATAAGGCTTCGATAGCCCTCCTCACATCCAATTTGGTGCTTTCGAAGTCTTTCTCCCTATAAAATACATGATGAAGGGGTCAGAGGCAAAGCGGCGCCGAGAAGACCGCACTTTTGGTCTAGTGCAAGCCCCGAAATTGGATTTAAGTGAAGGATTTCAGATGCTTCCATAGAACTGTGTCTTCATTGACTGAGGTCGTTCATAGATATCATTACAACACTGTCTGACTCATCTACATATTGTGTATTGTGTCGATGCAGAAGTCTTGCAGCAAATTTTACACTATTTTCAAACAATCGTAACATTATCGTTCCTGGATGAAACCTGTCCTCCCAACTGTTATGTCTGAGAAGTGGTGGAAGATTGTACCACATTTTGTTGCCAGAGGATTTTAATTCAAGACTAGAAAATTCTGGACCGAAAAATAGAATTTGGTGCGAAACTTCCGGATCAGCCCAATAAGTGTTTCTGTCACCTCACTGGAGTGGCCATTGATTCAGTTGTTCAAGTTCTTTCTTCTGTGGCTAGCAAGAGCCTCTTCATCTCTTTCTATCTCTCAGAAGTTCTCATCGTTATTCTGTCGGCTTGCCGGCTTGAAGCACTTTGCGCCTGCTCCACACAGCCACGCTCTGATTTACGATTCCGCTCTCGTGCATTTTTCATAGCACTCTTGCAGCTAACTCAGATCATATGTCTCTGGGTTGAGATTTCTTCACATCCGGGGGGAATCGGATAAAACAAAACTATGGAAGAAGCTTGGCTCATATGCCTGTGCTAGATATCTTAGTTCCACTACATTGTGTGCACCGCTACGGCTCAATGTATGACCGAAATTTGCAATTCCAAAGGAAGATGGAAAATAATCCCAAAAAGCTACATTTTGAGGCATTGTCTTGAGCATTTGTTTCTCTTCAGGCACTATTTCCTTAAAAAAAAAGCAGGGTCCAGAGCAACCATCTTTGCTAGGGATTAGGATTTTTGAGATATCGGGGTCAAAAATCATAAACCTATCAATAATCCTGAGAGAAGAAAAAAAGAGGAACATTTTCGAAAATTTCAATTCGACGAAATTGGCTGCGACGTACATACTTATTCTACTCTACGGTCAGCGGTCTTTTTCTGCCTCTTGGTGATGAGCCCTGTTCACTACCTACACATCTATTCACTGATTCGATTTTATATGTTTTTCTTATGTCTGTGAACGCAGCACATCTTTGCGATCACAACGTGGGAGAGTATGTCATGTAATACGTCTAAAAAATCCCCCGAAGTGTGGGACTATGAAATGGAGAAGCGGTCAGGATGATAAACCGGGGCAGATCCAGAAACCATGTTCCTTGAAATTGGTGATGCTCTAGTAGAGAATCAAATAGCCCATGTATGGAAAAAACCTCACAGAACTCAACTACGACATGATGTTTTGAAGGGCGCACCTAGGATGCCCGCCTTGGTGGTATGAACAGATACATATATTTGCTTATTTACTGCCATTTTCCTTTTTTTCGCTCACAAGAGCATCAATCTTCTTCGCACCGAATATTCACTTGTTTGCGAGATTTCGTTCGAGGCAAAATACATTTTATTAACTCCATCCCTACATATCTTCAGCGTCATTCCGGAACCATTTACTCGTTCCGATTGGATTCCTGCTGAGTACTTAATTCATCCTTCCAAATTTCATTTAAAATAAGTAATCACGGAAGACCTCCAGAGCACGGAAAATCACTGGATGCTTAAAGAAATCAGCTGGCAAAAAGACGTCGTTAATGTTTTTTTGTCCGAATTTATGTGCAATCCGTTTCGTTCTCTTTCCTCAGGTACGACCAAATAACGGCAGGTAAATCCGCCATTTATCAAATTTAGTCTTGTAAGAGGCTTCTTTTCAAAATCCGAGGTTGTACCGAAATTTTGGACTCAGGACATCGTCGCGGGCGCTGCGTTCAATCAAAAGAAGCAAGCTTCTTGTCAGCTTGAAGAAGCGATTGGATAGCTTGATAGTGGGATGGAAGCGAGGTGCACTTCATCGCTCATCTTATTAAATGAGCTCACCCATAACGAAAGAAATCAAAAAAAAAAAAAAAACATTGACGGAGTGTTTTTACTGTGCTGATAAATATAAAGATAAATTGACAGAATACGCAGCTTGAAATGTATTTGTTTGTTGCACCACGAGGACACACTCACGAAAGCATTCGAATTATAAAGGTGGTTCCTTACAATGGAAAATATTCCCTGGGTCTCTAGTCTTGAGTATAAGTGAGCAAATAGATGATTAATGAATCTCTGAATATAAATCAGTATCAACGGGTTAGTTTCACGGAGGAAAGAGCATAGGATTCCGTTGAGCTCTACCTACTGACGATTTCAAAGATGAAGGATATTGAACGCGGTTCAAATCTAAAGGTCGGAGGTATGAGGAGACACCCCTTGTACATGCCCAACATGATAAGTGCTATGACCAGTTATACTCCAGCACGTGTGAAAATGATTTCAACATTAGGTTGTCCCAAAAATGATTATTGTTCTGTGCTGCATTGAAACTTGAGATTCTTTGAAATGACACGCTTAAAAATGGGAAGGAAGGCACAAACACCGTGTTTCACCTCATCGAACAAAATGGATTGTAAGAATCGTAGCAGCAGAGGTATGACACAGCGCTTTCTGATCTAAATATTAGGTTGGTCCGAAAGTCTTGCACCTAATTTCATACTTTTTTTTCAAAAAATGTCAAGTTCATTATGAATAGATATCAATCAACAAAGTAAAACCTTCATGATCCACAAGGTATGGTCTACGCTTCACCAAAGCATCAGCTCCAGAAGTCAAGAACTCTGTCAGCTGCGAGTCTAAGAAGCTTGAAATCTCACATCTCGGTTTGATCCGTTCATCGAATTTCTTTTCTCGTAGATGCAGCCTCAGGACTCCGAGCAACTGGTATTCAAACGAGGATAAGTCAGCAGAATAAGCAGATTGTGGTAGATCCTCCCAACCTAGTTCGGCAATTTTTTTGGCGGGTAAGCTTTGCCAGGTGGGGTTGGGCGCTGTTATGAAGTGGAACAACATGGTAGATTTTTCCCCGGTCCAGGCGAGTTGCGTCTACCAATTATCTATGATTGAGAACAGTAAACTAGGCAGTTACGGTGGCCCAGGTGCCAGCAGTTCTCGATGCGGCATTCTCTTGGAATTCCACCAACAACACAGAAAAGCCTTCTTTCGTGCACCTCCCTTTTCGACTGTATTGGAGATGGTTCGCCACGCGCGACTCAACTTTTCTCTCGTGTGTGGTTAACACACAGATCCAAGTCTCATTTCCATTAATGAGCTGGTGGGGAAAGTTCTTCCTGTGTGGACGAAGCAGCAAAGATTAGCCCACACTCAATCCTGAAAGCACTCAGTTCGTGGGGGACCCAACCCGTCATCAGTTTTCTGTAACCCAGCGCTTCTAGATGTCTGGCGATTATTGTACGGCTGCTGCCAGATGTATCCTACAGTTCAAATGTAGTGGCATTTTGATTCAAAGTCTATGGGATTCTAGATCCTAACAAATATCTTGGTGCAAGACTTTCGGACCAACCTAATAGCACAACTCTTGTGGAACATAATGGTTCGAGGGCTGGTTACATGATTAGCTCCTGAAGTGGTGCAGTCATGAACATTCAAAACCTCAATGCCACGCTGAGGCCATTATTTTTGAACAGCCTAATATTTTGAATTTGCAAATACATACACACATTATTGTGAACACCACAGAGCCAACATAATAACTTATTTTAAAAAACAAAACAAAAAAGCTTCGCAATACGCAGTGATATCCATAAACCAAAGGAAAAAAATCAAAATTGAAAGGGCAAGCACGTTTAAACGAAAACACGCACCTGATAATCCCAGTTTCGACGACGCGGCTGGGTCCGCCTGTTTCGTCGAATGCAAAGCATGATAAGGTAGACAAAAAGAAGTAGGTAACCAGTGGCAGTTACCAGAATAAAACATAGTCGCATGTCAGCAAGGTACGTGGCAACATCGTGAAGGTCATCAGCCATCCGGATGAATTTATACGACTCGCTGAAACATTTCGAATTTTTGACGTCATGTTAAAGGTGTGCTGCTGTGTGTATTCACTCACTCTGCAAACTGTGCAGCAGAAGTGCAACCCTAACAGCGCAGTATGTCGAGTTCAAAGCCGAGGGCCATCTTCCCCACTTGCTGCTACTCCTCCCCTCAATTGCTGCTGAAGTTTCCGTCCTTCTAGCAACGGATGGGTAATGATGGCAGTAATTGAGGTGGCATTAATCAAGTAGAAATAGGTGCTCCTATGCTTTGAACTCGACGTATGGCACTGTTCCGGCTACGTTTCTTTTGCACAACAATCAGAGTTCGGGCTTATTTGTAATTCGTGATTGGTTCACTGTATACTCAACCTCATCGCATTCTGTTCGCTTAAGGTTCACTGGCAGATAGGTACTTCAGAATTTTTATATCGGTTTACCCTACCAGCTTATCCGAAAAGTCCTAATCCGGGCTACGAGATTCATACGGAAAAACCACTTATGGTTTACCCAATTATCAAAACAAAACTCACCTTATGACAAAAGCTCATTTAGACATTATTACATTTGCAGTTCTCGTTAGCTAGAAATGATGCCCGCACAAGAACTCTGATGAAATTGATTTCAAAAGCCAAATTTGGCAATAATGGAAAGGTCCGGAATCCAGTTCCACAAGCCCTGTTCTAGCCAATCCAATTGTTAAAATATTTTCTGCAGTTAACATATCAATTCTTGGAAAATCAGTCGCATTTATGTATGATGCATTTGAAAAAGTGCTCATTCACTGATTTTAAACCTAATTATTCAAGAAATCAAGCACCAAAACCGTCAGGGAAAACTAATGTATCAAAATGCATACGGCCTTCTCTTGACGACATTTTCCACCCACAGTGTTCCAAGAAAACGGCAGTAGGAAATCATCCACGTACGTTCTTTTAGAAGGACTTCCTGATCCCTACTGAGGACAAAGTTCACGAAGCTACAGAAACAAATTCGGAAAAATAAAAAAAGGAAATAAATAAAGTATGTCTAAGGTAGTTACTCCCCTGATATCAAAATAGCCCCCCTCTCCTCCCACCGCCCAACGGTTTCCTGTTCAAACTACGTACCCTTAGACAACTTTTTTTTTTCATCATCGTGAAAGGAAAGAATCAGCACTGCCGAAGTGCGCACTTCTTTGCGCCTCCTCACTCGCTTTCTCCGGATTCAAATTTGCCGGCGCTCAGTGTATAGGGTGGCCCATAAGCCCATGGGCGCTGTTGCAGTGTTGCGAAAGCTTTTCATAAAGATAGCGGTGACCAAAGCAGGGGTGATTTATGGGATACACCGCCAGCTGAATAGTACTATTCAGATCCCGAAAGTTTTGGTGGAACATGGCTGAGAAAGCTGCATTGCGTACTTGACCATGAGCGTCAGCACTTTGTTCAAGTTTTCCACCTACGTTTCGCTCGAAGGCAGGCCTTATGGAGGAAGCCGCGTTATAGAGCTCATCGAGTCATCAGCTTACAAAATCCACAGAGAAAATATTCGAGGAGATTAAGAGTAGATTGTGAAAGCAATGAGGTAGGGTCAAGTTAGTAAGATGGGCACGCACTAGCCTTCTAGCCAATTTTGAGGTACGCAGTATACATTGGAATATTCGACTACTTTTGAAATATTCGAATTTTTGAATAACTCGAAAAACGAAAAATTTGAAATATTTGAAATCCGAATAGTTTCAATATGAGGCTTTTAAGATATTCGAACACTTGAATAATTCGAATACGGTGTTTCTCAAAATTTGCGAATGAATGGATTATTCGAATGTAGGACTTTTTTGGTTACCGAATGAATGAATTATTCGAATAACTGAGTTTTTGAAAATACCGAATGGATGAATGATTCGAACCGAATATTCTGTGCAGTACCATTTCAGTACCACAGTTCTCAAAGTTTCAAGCCGTCATTGTCAGCCTCTGTTACTCACACCTACAATGATCGACCTCGGGACATATCAGGATCTCATCGGGCGATTTGCGGGAATTGTTGGGCGCCAATCTGCCTTTGAAGCATGACCTCGTTAGTAGATGCGTATGGCTCTCTATAATAGCCACCACACCATCATTATTTGAATGTCGCGTGTTCCCATGCCGAATAAACGAATATTTCGAATTTGCCGCTTTCTAGATCTTCGAATGAACGAATCGTTCGAATATTAGGTTCTTCGAGGCATCCGAATGAATGAGTTATTCGAATGACGCTAATTATGAACAAGTCGAATGAACGAATAGTCCGAACTTGATCATTCTTTGAAAAACCGTATGAATGAATTACTCCAATATTCGAATATTCGAAAATTCCGTCGAATATATTTGATTCGGTCACATGTATAGTAGGCATTGGCTAAATATCGTCGACTGGAAGACTCATCGGCCAGAACAAGAATAATTGTGAGATTTTTCAAGATTTCCTACAGTTAGCCGTCTTGATCCGAGTCTTGTTGTGAACGTTTACTCTGGATATGATAAATACAAGAAAATGTCTTTCTGTTGGGTTCACAGTTCTGCACATCATAATTTGACTGCCATTTTGGAAACTTTCAGAAATTCTAGAAGATTCGTTTGCACATTTAATATCGTAGTTAATTATTTCTCTTGCAGAGTCTTTCATTAAAAGTCTTGCAGAAAAGTGATGCTGAGGTGCTGATATCCACGTTCAACTCTGTTATGGAATGTTTTCGAATACGTTACGCTAACAAGAAAAGGGTTTTCGAAATACAAATAGTGGATTTCTATTGGCAGTATACACTTTTCCTGAATCACTCTCATTTTTTTCTTGTCGTTGCTTTCAGTTTAGCGATTTTCGCAGCACTTGAGCACCTGACAAAGAACTTTGGGTCACTCCCTTGGCGCACTTGGAAGACGTATTGACAGCGAATGGGAAGTAAGGAGGCACTTGATAACCCATTACCCACTACTTGCACCTCGAAAGATACAAACTGTTCCACTAGATCGTTCATCAAGTTGTAAGGAAGCAGATCATCTTCTTTGCATATCAGAAAACGGGTCTTATTGGGAAATACATAAGTAGCAGTGGCTGGCGCAAGGATGCGAAATATTAGTCAGAACTGAAAGATATTAAGCTGCACAAGCTGGAGTAAATGCTGACTCAGGTAGATTTCGTGGCATCTTTGGATAAGTAAGTGAGCAAAAATAACATCATCACATTCAAGGCGTTCATCTCTACAAAAAAAAAATGGAAAAGACATCACGTATTAAACAGGTACTCCCTAAATATGTACGCTATTCAGAATCCATCAATTTGACGTCCAGGGAAGTCTTGTAGTTTTGTTACTTTAAAAAGACATTTCGAGTATCAAACTAGTCCACTTGGAGAAGCTACGGTAGTATGTATTATATCTTGAAGGATCTCTGAGTTTCAGCGAAGTGCTCCATAGATCTAGCCCTATTTATGTTGCAAAACACTACCACTTCACATTCTCGTGACACATATCTATATTGGATGGATCTTTAATTAAAATTTTTTCATTTGCCTCATTTTGTTAGAAAAAATTCCCCACGCGAAGGATGCCGCTCTGGTAAGGTTGTCACTTAGCCTGAACATAGCACATGCGCTGTTGATTATTTCTACCCTAACGTGTTGCAACCACATTCAAATATACGCCAGCAATCCTTAGCCGAACCACTACTAGTAAAAGAAGACTCAGCGCAAATCAAAATTTTGCCCTGAATCTTTTTTGTGAATGAGCACCCGAAATGGTGCAGTAAATAAATACACAATTGCATAGATTAGTTCTGAGCGCTACTTATGCGAAACTTGGTTTTATGATCATTAACTTGTCGTTAACCCGAACAATTCCTAGCATCTTCTTATTGATACTCCTCGTTGCTCACATATTTTTTTCCATGGAAAGTGCGCATGAAGTTCACGTTCGCACATAGCATCCCTCCCCGAGTCAGATAGATAGCTTGCACTTTGAAACTAGATAATTTTTTTCTGTTCTTTCAGTGAAGATTCAAAATGAAGAAAAACGAGAACGAGGTAAACCTATTTGTGCTAATGCTCCTCGCTTTTCGAGTAAGTAGGCACGTTATATGGTAGCTGCACAGCTTGCATTGCCTCTTGAGAAGCAAGGATAAGATATGCTGGAGGGCTGAGGCCCTGTTAGGCTAGCAATCAGTATTATATTTCAAGCAATCTAAAGCAAAGGACGGAGCGGACACTTCAAATTCTACCATGTTGAGGACCAACTAAATATTGAATAACATAACTAACCCAGTCATTAATATACAAGAAACGATTTAAAATTTTAAAATTTCTTCTGAAATGAGAAAGTCTCACAGCTAAAATTTGTCCTCCAGGATTGTTCTATTCTCTCTCTTTCGAAAATCCAAGTTTCAAACATACTCGAATTCGAGTATTCGAACACGAACACTTCTAATGCATGGTGAGCCATAAGTACAAAGTACAAGTACCATTTTGCTTTAAAAAAAAACGTGGGAATTGTGTTGCATAACATGGATTCCAATCGATGAATATATGTTCTATCTACGTATAGCGTATGCATTGGAGGTATTTAGTCATTTATGGAGAAACGGGCACGTGGAGATCTAGAAGCACCCTCGACGCCCCCATAAAAGTGAAAATGATGAGAGTATGTACGCATTATCCAGGCTAACCTGTATTCTGATGGCCGATAGTAGTCCATAGAGCTGCTATCGTCAGGATGAAGGAGGAACGATAACTCGGGCTGTGAAAAGCATGGCGAAAAGAATCATATAGAGGAGAGATGACACACGGATGCTGACGATCTTATACGTTTTCGTCACATGTCAGCAATAATAAGGTAGAGTGTAAATCATCATAATTGACGACTATAGGTGTGCTCACGCTGACCGATGTTGCTAGGGTGAATTCCGTTGAAGCGGCTGCTATGCAAAATAGTGGGCGGAAGGAACGTGCAACCACGAAACGGCTCTAGGATGCGCGTACGAACAAAGTTCCGGATTTATGCGAAAGGGCGAACACAAATATTCTCTGCACTCGGACAAACATGGCAATATCCACGACAGTACGCGTCTTTCCGGCGGATTTTGCTCAGAAACACCAAAAGGTGGAAAGGTGGACTCGTCCGAGCTGTAGATGCAGACGGTCCAGCCTGCTAGGAAGTATTTTTGCCTTGAAGATGCGAAGAAAGTGTGTGAACTGGAGTGAAAGGGTATGGAATTGGTAGAGAGCAGACTATATATCGATTCCGAATACGAGTGAGGGCGAGTAAGAGAGCGAAGAATACTAGACAGGCAGAGAATTGAGAGCCGTGCAAGCAATACATACATGCTGAAAATTCCGCTGAAGGCGCCCGGCTCTCCCCTCGGATTACCCACTTAAACACGACTCTTGTACATTTCTCTTCTTCCGTATTCGGCTGTCCCGATGCCGCCATCAAGCGAAAGTGCATCGTGGATGTTGTTTACGCACAACTTTCGCTCGATGCTTAGCGATTTCTAGAAATACCCAGATGTGAATGGGAAAAGATCCAGCTGCAACGATGACGGGAAAACAAAACGCTCCACGATCGAGGCCATGGGAGCCCATTAACCAGAAGCAGCGAATGATCGACGCTCTCGCCTACAGATTTTTCCTTCGAGATTTCCGAAGGGAGCTTTGACTGATAATGCGGGGAAAGTCCCTCTAAAAACTACGCCTGCAGATATCTGTAGGTTCTGTCGTCTAGTGCGCAGAAATGTTTTGACGAATTACCAAAGAAAAAAATTCACAGAGCACACGAAGCTGCTGGGATCCTCATTACCGGCTCATGTTTTGGCTACTCCGCCTTTTTCAGAGCCTGAAATGGTGGGCGCCTTGTCCGGACAAACGTCAATCTACTCTAAAATCAAAGTTCAAGGCTCATTCATGGATCACATGATAAGAAGCTGAAACGGAAAACGCTACCTCATACCTTACTGGACGGATATTTTTAAATTTCCCGGAATTGCCCGTTTGGACATTCCAAAGACTATCCAAACAAGTAGTTGCGGAAACCCTTCTAAGCCTGGATAGAAATATGTAGGTAAGTCACGCTTTAACATAATTTGTCCTTGCATTATGGTTGGCCTAATCAAAACCTTTATCGAGGTTCAAAATCAGGTAACCCTGGCTTCCGAGCCTCATTCAGAGCACGGATAATCATGTCTTGTTACTACTTGTTCACGTCGTGCATAGTTACTATTACATTTTCAATAAATATGTATACGCGCAATTCAAAAGGGTTCAGAAGATCGGCCAAAAATGCAAGACAAAAAGCGATTAGACGGCAGTAGCCGACCAAAATTGAGCAGTTTCCGTGGAATTCTTCCAGGGGAGGAAAGAATTAGTTGATGCACCAACTCCTTATGCTGCTCAAATAATTTTCACAGTAAGAATGGCGAAATTTCAAAGATTACCCACAGCGCACATTAGCAATTTCGCTCTGATTGTCAACGAGGGAATTTGGCTATATCATTCTGCACCTTCCGGGATCTTAGCTAGAGCTATTAATTTTGAAAGGCAACTTTTACAAGCCTACAATCTGCTCGATTACAGAGTAAGGATATTTATGTTCGGGACCATCAAGCGTCTCACTGTTCTCAACAAGTCTACATACAGTAGCTTTTACATTTGAGCTTCTAAAGAAGATGTTACCGTTGCTACGTCAGGCCCTTGGTGATAAAATGTTCCAGCTAACAATGTGAAAAGAGTAGAACCAATTATTATAACTATGCCCAGATCCAAAAAACAAATAAGCTGGAGATTATTATAACTCTGGGATGATCTGCATTGTCATATGACGTTCATGCTAATAGCAGTCAACTTGTCTGCTTATTTCTTCATCTTTCCCAAACTTTTTCTTCTTCTGAACCGAAAATTCGTCCAGGACAATCTTCTGTGATTCAGACATTACAATGGGTGCCGGGTTGACGTCTGCTCGAAAAACAGTTATATATCAACAGCACATGCTATGTGCGAGCTATTTTTCATGTTTGCTCCACACAATTATACCATATGAATGAAGAAGCAGAGCTTCTTCTAATGAATCGCCCCTTCAGTTCAAGCTCAATCAATGACCCCACTTTCTTTGCACTCGTGAACCAACTGCTAGTGTTGTATGTACTTCCAGGAAACATGCCAATTAATTCACCCGAGGCACTCGATCGGTGCAATAACTATGATCCCCACATTACATAAACAAACTTTTCATGAGGATGCGTTATAGGCCATCATTCAGAAAAAAAGTAATAAATGCAGATCTGACAGATCGGCGACAGCATCAGCGACAGCTGCTTACATGTGTTTGCTTTCATTTTCCACTGAAAAAACTTCCTTTCACACGAGCGTCATGACGCTGCAGAGTACCCATTGCTAAACGCTGCTGCTGGCATAAACCTGCAGTTGCCTGAGCTCGCGGCTCGATAAGGATATTTGTCATCCAAGGCGCGGGCGATGTTCCGTTGCCTACTGGTCAGATGAGAGCAGCGAGTTTGAACACCGAATCGGAGGAAACATCCCTGTGTTTGCTCTTCGTTAGTCTCTCTGTAATAAATGATGACAGAAAGCGCAGGGGTGAAGCGGGGTAAACACGAGGTACGATTTGGGGTAGCCAAATATCTACCCCATCTCTGCTCTTACATAAGGTGAGTTCACGCCGATAAAGGTAATACCTGAGCCCAGATGCATTATTCAGGTTGCTCATGATAAATGTGGTAAATTACCCAAATTTGCCCTTTACTCGTCATCCATCAATATATCTATCCATCCGTAACGTTGTCGTACGCAGCTGCTAAGCACGGGTATAAGGTTAACCATTCTAGTACATCCGTGCCCTGAAGCTCCAAAGGCGTCGAAAACAAAATTGGTCTGTATCTTCTCTTGAACCTCAAGTGCATATTTTTTTAAAGAAAAAAGGGAAACCTTATTGGACGAATTCCTCCTACAGTCCAGGAAACCCGCTCTAAAAAAAGAAGGCTGACTCAAAGTTTATAGAAGTCCGAAAAAATCCTGGCAACGCTCGGTCCCGCCACGAAGCCACAGCAACATCTGTGACGTCACGACAACTTTCTACACTCTCTTGTCTCATCGATTACTGGTGTGCTCTCTCACAGATCACCCTTTTTCTCTACCCTCCTTCTTCTTGTAACACTTTCCTTTCTCTGCCTTCTCTCCCGAAATACACGGTTTACGCGCATCTCTCGGCCACTCTACTGCTTTGATCAC